>CM057811.1:69932057-70169557 GCA_030067965.1 Latrodectus elegans | reverse complement strand
TTTTTCAACACAGAATATTTATAGTTAAAGTAGACTATCAGTTTCGGTTTTGATTTTATTCAAAACTGAAACTAATTTCCTTTTGAGCGCCTCCTTCCTCTTTGTTCATTCACTGTTTCATACCATGTCTTGAATTATGAATTCTAGACGCGGCAATAATAACAATGTTATTAATCACTTTAAAGCGACAATGTTATTAATTACGTTCAGAAATTCCTGAAAATGAAATAAACGCAATCAATATTAGACATGTTCTTTAACATCCTTTAAGTAAAATGTGAGCAGTATGATTAATATGCAGGACTATATATATGTATTATTTTTTATAAACTTAATAAGAAATTATAAATCTTTTTTTTTTGTTTCCTTTTTAGGGCCTCCAGAATCTCAGATCGGTTTCACAAAAAATCTATGTTAAATCAATCATCGGTTAATGAACAATTCGGATAGTGAACGTAGTCTTGTTGCAGATTATATTCGTTAACCGATAAACCACAGTACTCTTAAATATTATAAATATAAGCTATCATCCATATAATCCAAAAATATTTCAACCTAACTTGACATTTTATATAAATGTACATGATTAATTTATATTTTAAAACAAACAATACTTACATAATTAACAAACTGGATCAATATGAACTCATAAATATCAGGTGTATGCATATGAAGTGAACGATTGCTAAGAGATGTCGCCATGGATATATGCAAACATTATAAAACTATGTCACGTGATTTTTTATAGTTTGACCTTCAATACTCAATTTTAGTTTACGTTTGGACGAGTTTCAGCGTGCTTTTCACTGTGTTGAAAATGTCGAATTTTATGCCTTCTGACCAAGTTTTGCGGACAGAATTAATTTTTAGTTACCATCTGAAGAAGAAAATGCTGCCGAATTGCATCAAATGCTTGTATAAGCATACGGTGGCAATGCTCTGAGCCGTGAACAGGGCTACAGGTGGTTTGAAAAGTTTCAAAATGGTGATTTCGAAGTGAGAAACAAAGAGTGTGGCAAACCAGCAAAAAAAATGTAGATGCTGAATTGCGAGCATTACTCGATGAATATGATGGCCATATGCAAGAACATTTTTCAGAACAATTGAATTTTGACCAAAACACTCTATCGTATTATGACTCGCGATGAAATAGAGATTTATTTTGAGAATCCCAAAATTGATCATATGTTGATCTCTGACAGCCATCCTAATCAACCGCAAGGACGAATCACTTCTGCCGTAAGACAATGCTGTGTATTTTCTGGGATCAAGAGAAGCCAGACTATTATGATTTTCTCAAACCAGGTGAAACTGTTCTTACGGATCGCTACAAGCAACAATTACTTGATTTGAACGATGGTATATTCGAAACACGTGAGCAATACGAAAAACGGCAGCAAAAAGTGATTTTCCTTGATGACAACGCACTGTGCTTAACCGACCAAGGACATCGTTTAGGCACTCGGCTGGAAGCCCTTAGAGCATGGGACTTATTCTCCATACTTTCTGTCTAAGCAGATTCCGCAAGAATAAAAAATGATGAACGAAGCATTATAATTGCCTCCTTCCAATTACCACCTTGTTTATCATTGAGAAACGCATTGACTGACCAGCGCTTCACTTCTTACGAAAACGTCATATCTTGGCTTGATGATTGGCAGGCCTCAAATACACCTGATATAATGAATATCAAAATAACATAACTCATTATATGTAAAGATAAAATAAGATTCTTTACAAATTTTTATATTTAAAGTTGGAAATAGTCTAATCTTGTATAGAAAAAACATTGGACATTTTAGAATATACATTTATTAGATTACCTATTCGCAATATAAATCAAATTAAAATAAACATATTCAGAGAGTTATTTATTTATTAATACATACAAGTACCTAGAAATTTGGTAATTACACCATTATTTCTCAAACCTTCCAACCTTTTTGAGTCTACAGTTAAAACACACAAGTCCAGAGCACGAGTCGAGACGAGTAGCACCAAAAATTTGATATTCTCTGCACAGAGATCAATAATATAAAAATATAGTAACAGTTGCATGCCATGCCAAAAATAAGATTATCCCCTTGCACTTTATAACTGACCAATCGATAAATTAACTACTTAGAAAAAAATTCTTAAAATACTAAAAACAAAAAAAAATTGCTGTTGAGTTTTGAGAGCGAACTTTTTATAAAATGAGAGAGGTATATTTTATGAAAGACTGTGGTTCAATAAGCATTTTTAGATAATTGAAATGTACTGAAAAATACTAAACTAGACATAAATTATGTTTTTTTTTTTAATTTCTCATTATTTTTATAATTGTGAAATTACACATATACTATTTTTTGGATTATATAGTATTTTTATATATTTCGAAAATATTTTCTAAAAATACTTTATATTAAACCAATATTATGTTTGTATAATCTGTTTTCACAATATTTTGTAAGAAAATAGGATTTAAATTACATTACATAAAATTTATTTTGCCTATACAATGTATGAAAAAATCAAATTTAATGAAAAATATTTTCGAAAATAATAAATTTATAAATAATAACTCACGGAATTTATTTTTATAACAACTCCATTATCATTAGTGACAGATTTTTTTTGATATATATATATATATTTCAATATACTTTTCAAATGTATGTATGGAGTTTTCAAGTAAACAAAAACTAACCTCAGTTGACCGGAAGCCATCTCAAATACTTCCGGTTTTCACTCTTCCCATTGAAAACTTTTAGGTATACGTTTCTGTTTTAGAATTTTTTTTTTTTATTTTATCCATTAAAATCATAATTTTTAATAAGAGTACATCAGTGGTGATCCCATAAATTTTTAAATTATTTTTAATTTTTACTTAAATAATCCTGATGTATTACCATATTTGGCGGGGAATCGACTCTTATTGGTGATATTGGGATCAATTGTTCATTAATGATATATTGTAATGCACATTCTAACTGTTGTTATTATTTATCTCAATTGTTAATCAGTTTCTTTTTTAACAAATTTTTAATTTTATGCATTTATTCCAAAATTTCTGGAAATATATTTTGCGCACGATTGAACTATAAATCATTTCAAATATTAAGCAAGGTATTATTTATACTTTCATTTATAATATTATAAATTTCATTAACATATTCTTGATCAGGCTAGAATATATGAATTGGTATCAATAATGAATAGAACAAAATTGTTATGATGCGTTTATTTACTTGTTGTTTATAAATATTTTAAACAAATTTTGGTTTTTATTGCAATTAAAATTTAAGTCTAAAAGTTGATTTAATTTATATAGCTAATTAAATTCAGGATTGTAAATCGGGTTCCATTAGAAATTTTAAAATTTTCACTTACGAATGTAAGCTTGTTACATCTCACATATTGCATCCAAATGCTTCGCAATAACTTCTACCTTTAATTACGTTTTGCATTTCAATATATATATATATATATATATATATATATATATATATATATATATATATATATATTTATATAAATATATATCTCTATATATATATATATATATATATATATATATATATATATATATATATATATATATATATATATATATATATATATATATATATATATATATATATATATATATATATATATATATATATATATATATATACTTTTAAATGAATATTTCTCAAATGCAATGGAACCTGCAGAAAACAAACACAATGGTATAAGACAATAATGGAATAGTAAGTAGGAATTTTCGTACCGGAAGTTTTCTTTATCTCCACGATAGTAGCTCCTTCTATTCCATGCTTTACAGAAACTTCCATCCATAGTTAATCTATAAATTCCTAAATAAAATAAAATTTCCCGTAAACAACATCTTAAGTTAATATCATAAATAAGAGATGGAGCCACGCATCAATCACAGTTATAGAACAATTTAAGTTAGAGATAAGAATATTTTCAGCACCTAAATATTCTTCAACAGCATATTCTAAGTAAATTTGTTTTGATAAAATATGCGTTTTACATGTATGAATTATTTCACAGATTTGAAATTAAGTGGGAAATCTCAATGATATATAATCTTATAAATTTGATAAATGAAGGAGTTAATATGTTAATAACTACTGATTTCAATTTACAGCATGTGCCAAATATAAATTTATTTAAATTATTAAAAATCATTAAAATTCATTTTCATTATAAAAAAGAAATCATTGAAAATTAAATTATAACCCAATAAACTTTTTAATCGATCATATGCTTTTTATCGATTGTGTTCTTTTATATATTACGTAGTATATTTTGATATCTACAGTAATTGAATTATTGATTATTGATGATATGTTTGAAAATATATTTTTAGAGACTTAAAATTTAGGCTTTCTGTGTCAAAAAATTTAACTACAATTTTTAAACTTTTTAAGTTATTAATTATTCATTTTAATAAATAAATTGAAATACCTTTTAAGTTAACAATAAGTAATTAAATGAATGCCTAACATCTAGGTACAAACAACGAAATATGATGCTGCCATCTATTGGAAAATATACGAACTACTGAAAATTGGAAACTAACTTTTATTTTGCTTATAGAGATTGATGGAAATAATCGTGCGTGTGATATGAAACAAAACAAAATGTCTTATCATATTTATTTTAAAGATATTTCCCATATCATGTGTAAAATATTGTTGACCAAGAGAAAGTGGATCAAATAGCACCAGTTTTCCATTATATGAATGTCTGTTATTTAGACAAATCTATTCAGTTCCTGCAAAAATGAGTTTAGTTCTATAAATGAGTTATTTTAGTTAAAGACATTTTTTTGATGGATTAAAATGTTGAATTTCTGATTGCATTCAAACTTATTTAATATTGACGCAAGAGTTAACTACCTCGAATGGGGTAGACTATTATTCATTCTATTTGAATTTTCTGTTTAGCATTGCTTTATATAATCTATTTTATTGTTGTTTAAATATTATATTTATGAAATCTTTGTTTAATATTTTTTGTAAATACACTATTGCATAATCCTTTCTACATTCCATTCTATTTCCTGTATATTTTAAATATCATTAAGAATGAACCATAATGTGAAAGAATTTGATGTAAATTTTGCATTATTTGAATCAAAGTTACTAATAGGTAGAACTTTATACAATAGTCTATTTCTCAGCAAAATCAAATGTGCAACTATATTGTTAATATTTAATAAGTAAATTGAAATATTGTTGTTTAAATATTATATTTATGAAATCTTTGTTTAATATTTTTTCTATATTGTTAATATTCAACTATATTGTTAATATTTAATATATTTCAACTATATTGTTAATATTTAATAAGTAAATTGAAATATTGTTGTTTAAATATTATATTTATGAAATCTTTGTTTAATATTTTTTGTAAATACACTATTGCATAATCCTTTCTACATTCCATTCTATTTCCTGTATATTTTAAATATCATTAAGAATGAACCATAATGTGAAAGAATTTGATGTAAATTTTGCATTATTTGAATCAAAGTTACTAGTAGGTAGAACTTTATACAATAGTCTATTTCTCAGCAAAATCAAATGTGCAACTATATTGTTAATATTTAATAAGTAAATTGAAATACCTTTTAAGTTAATAATAAGTAATTAAATGAATACCTAAAACCTAGGTACAAACAACGAAATATGATGCTGTCATCTATTGCAAAATATACTGCACACTTTGAAAATATATTGCACACTTTGAAAATATACTGCACACTTTGAAAATATATTGCACACTTTGAAAATATATTGCACACTTTGAAAATATATTGCACAAATTTATAACAGTTACAAAATTTCTAAAAATTAACGATTTTTAAAAATTTAACCAAACTTAGCTTTAAGCAATTAAAATGAAATTTCAAAAAATAATTTGCAATTAAAGTGTCTTGTCAAAATGTTTTCTGTTGTTTTAAGTTAATGTGAAATAATTAAGTTGAAAGGAATTACGTTTCTATAATGTAATTATCTAAAGAAAAAGATAAAAAATATTTGAATATTATTAATAATTACCTTTGAAAATAATATGGAAAAAGTGAAAGTATGGAATTTCAAATAACTGTAAAAAAAAAGCTGAAAATATTTGTGTAAACCTAATTTTGTTTGTAAAATAATGAAACCGGAAAATGTCATAAGAACATAAGCCAATTTAGTCTTGATAATATTCATTAAGTAATAAATTTGTCTATATTTATCTGCTTAAATATAGGGAAATGGCGTCCATATTGAAACGAGACTTAACAATTATTTAAAGTTATGGATTAGTAGAAACATTTAATACGAGTAAGCAAATGAAATAGCAAAATTGAAAATTTGCTAGATATAAAAATTTTGATAATTCAAATTAAAATGAATCAAAATGTAGGAACAGTTAGAATTTTGTCTGAACAATGTATAATTTAAATATTAAATCAAAATATACTTTCTCTCCCGTAGTTTCTATAAACTGGATTGTCAGGAATGTCATATCAGAATTATAACGAGCAAAATAAAAAGGAAAATATTTTATTGTAATATTTTAATTTTGTGTTAAAATGTGTAATATTACAAACATTTAAGTTAAAATTAACATTAAATTATGATTTAATTCCATTAATTTAATTAGTCGAAATGTTTGCACAAAATATCAATTAATCATATTTTGTGCTTAAAAAGTAGACATATTCTTAAAATAAAGAAAAAAAAATTAATAGAACATAAGTTAAGTAAGTTAGTAAAATGAGAGCAAAATAATTCATTTAATTCAATTATTTAAAATTACCCAGAATTTCTATTGTCTTAAATTAATTTTTAAGATTATCTAGTGCTGCCATCTATCGTTAACAAAAGACAAGTTGTTTATAAAATAATTAACCGCGATAATTTCCTTAGGAAGTATATTCAGTTATTCATAGATTTTTTAAAATGAACAAATCTCTACAGATGAATAAACTTACCAAAAAATCCAATTTAAATTTTACTAATTCAAAAAAGTTTGTAAAATTTGTAGCAGCTGTTCGGTTTTTTAAAAATCAAATCTATGTTAAAAGAGAAAGACAACTTATCTATTTTTAACAATGATGGTTTCATTTTTGAAAGCTTTTATTAAATGTATTTCATTATTATATAAAAATAAAAAAAAATTTGAAATTTTATCAATTGTTTTCAAATTGCAACTTAAAAACTTGAATTTGAATGTAGTGGTTAAAACTGGAACACAAACTGAAATGTTGGAAAAAAATATATATATTAGCCCATACTATACTTTCTAGAATCATATACCCAGTTTTCTCTTATAATCAAAGTTTAATTATTTTCAATAACTGACGGCCAAATTGCCTTAAATATAATGTTTACAATTAGCATCTATATTACACAATTTGTATTTTTATGAAAAGTATCACAATATGTTAAATGTAAAATAATGCAGAAACCCTAAGATATTTTCAATTTTAATAAGAATTTTAATATCAATCATTGTTAAATATTAACTTTATTATGAATTTTTTTACTCAAGAAGGAAATACTATTGATTTCCTTCGAACACAATTAGGATTAAGGATTATTGTTGTAATAAATATGCAATGATATTCATAAAAAAATCTCATGAATTAACATTCATGCCTGTGAAATTTTAGAAAATTATATATTTTTTAATATGTATATTTAAAAGAATTAAGTTATTTATACCAAACATTTTTATTTTAATATCTGTGTATTCGATTTCACTTCTTAAGAGATAAGTAATAGGTAAAGTTACTTAGAGTTATGTATAAGTAAGTTTGTTTGCCTACATTATTTGTATGCAATACTTCCATAAATAGATTAGTTAACATAGCTTCAAAACTATTTAAATACGAATCAAATGAGTTAAAATCCGTTTGGTAATTTCACAGAAATTGCTATCACTTACATTTCAGTAGACAAAATCAATATTTCTTAATGTATGCTGGTGTAATTTTATAAAATATTCTGGCATTAAAAATGACTTATATTCTTTACATTCATTCAAGCTTACACAGCAGCACTAAATATAAAGTTAAAGGTATAAATGTGAATAATATTCGCCAACCAGCATTGTGAAGTACAATATTGATAAACAAAAGAATTTGATATTGTATACATATTCTGCAAGATGATAGTGAGATAGTGTTTATTAGCGGATAATTCAATCTGTATGGTGGGGAAAGTTAGAGGAATATTCCAAAAAAAATGTTCCAGGTAACCATCTGACAATACCCCATCAGTCTTCCAATAGATTTGCTTGCAGCTGAAAGACTGATGAGGGCAATAATTTTTCCTGAATCAATTTCCTGAGACTTTAATCGTTTTTTTTTTTTTTTTTTTTTTTTTTAAGTTATGCAGATGTTTGTGAAAATTAGCATTTACTCCATTTGAAGTGTCAGAGTCATTTCAACTTATGCAAGCTTATTGCGAAACAAAAAATTGTTAAATTTAATTTGTAAACAAATAACTCTGTAACATACGATTAATAGAATGTCATTCTTACACATATGGTAGATAAAAATTGCAATTCAGATTCTACTACAATTGTTATCTCCCATTTGTATCGGTTATAAGATGCAAAAGTTCTCATTTATTGGAGGGATATTTCCTTAATTCATTGCTTGACGATGAAGTTTATTACGTTTTAAGTGCCGTAAATAATATCTATATATTAGCTGTGAAGGCTATCATGATTCTCCCATAACTCCTGTGGACTATTTCCACCCCAAATGGATCAAGTCAACCAAATGGCTAGGTAGAGGAAAACATACCAATGTACACACACACACTACAGAGGACTACAATCAACATCGCTACTGATGGAATCCTTTTAGAGACATTTAATTTCTGGACGTGTCGTTTGTGTTCTGAATAAATCAAAGCTCCTCACCTTACAAAAACAAAATAAGCCTTTGCAATTCATCCCGTGGCACCTGAAAAAGTGGATATTACTCTGAGGGTGACTATATTATATAAAATTTTGCAGATTGCATGATCGTTGAAATCTACTTTCCAGGGATATCAACATTACTCTTTTTTCATTTTTGAAATATTTGTTGAAATATTTTTTTATTTCGTTATATTACATATTCCCTGTTGTTTACCACAGTTCAATTCATAAATTTAAATCAAATTATTTAAATGACTTCATAATGAGGCCAAATATTTTTTAAATTAAGAAAATAAATATTTTGTTGCGAAATTTTATAACTATTTTTGTTTAGTTTATTTAAACTGAAATTATTTTTTATTTAATTTTATAGCACACATACACATACACACGCACACACACACACACACACACACACACACACACACACATATATATATATATATATATATATATATATATATATATATATATATGTATGTATGTATGTATGTATGTATGTATGTATGTATGTATGTATGTATATTAATTTTATTACAGTTAAAACACTTTTAATTGGAAACGATAACAATAAATGCGTGTAATATATTTATACTAAGAAGCTAAAATATCCCGTCATGTTTTTAAACATCTTTAACATTTTTGAATATCTTATGTAAAATTATATGTTAATGTAAGGATGTTGCATATAAAATAAATAAATCCAAAGTTTAAATACATACAATTTGAAAAAATTATATTATTAATATAACTTTTGTAACAGGATAACATTTACTTTTTACTTTCTTAATAGTATATAACCGTCAACAATACTAACTTATAAAGGAAAAAAACATTTAAATATAATAGTAAATACCTTAATATATGGACTAAACAAATATGAATGAAGACTATCTAATTAAGTTAAATATTGGTTTGCAAGAAGCCTTGAAAGTAATTTTAATAAATTTTAGATGACCTTATCACACCACAAGTAAATATATATATATATAATCAAAGTCTCTTACAATATTCCCTACTTTTTAGATTATAATGACAAATGTCGCTAATATAACTTTTTTTCAAATAATACTTAGAATTTTCAATTCAAGAAAAAATATGTAACATTATAAAAATTTGCGGAATCTTCGAAAAAACTAGTTATTTTGGTCATTTACACCAAGAGTTTCTTGCAACAAAAAACACATGCAAGAAAAATAAAACGAAATTAGTAGGTTTAGATTTTTTGACGTATATTATTTTATTAAAAATAATTTTTAAGGGCAATGTAGATTGCTATTCTTTAAAAATTCTATTTTTCTCTACGAAAACGAAAACAACCGATCTTATTGCTGAGCAATAAAATGAAATAAAATATAATAGAATCATAATGAATGATTGTTGTGACGAACACATTTTAGCACCAAAAATATTCAATAAATGTAATGATTTTTTAAGAAATGACCATTCAGTGCAACAAAAATTAAGACAAGCTTCCACAATAAAAACGAAAATAAACGGAAGTGAATTTGTTTCGAATAAAAGTTTTATATAAAATTATTGCTAGTACAGTATCAAATAACAGTATTTGCAATAGTCATATATTTTATTTGCAGATTTGTTTAAAATTCTAATGAATTTAAATTTTCATAAATGCATTCAAAACAAGAAGAGAAAATACATAATACAAATGATAAGTTTACTTACAGAAATTCAAGAGAGAATACTGATGAATGTGTTATTAAGGCATTTCTTATAGACAGTTGCATTTTAATGTAAAGAATAAATCTTTTACCAAAATAATGTGTACTATAATTTAACAAGATAATTTGCAAATTATTGTAGGATCTTACGATTAATTAAGAATATTATATTGCTTTAATAATTTTATATTATAAAATAATTACTAACATTTAATTCATGTTACAATATTAGAGAAATCAATCGGAAGCAATGATTACGAACAATAGCTCCAGAGACTAAACTATGGATATTAATGTATTGCAAAGTAAAACATTTTTCAAGAGGGCCGTGGTAGAACAGTGGTTAGGGGATCGGCTCGATCCCCACAGTCGCCAAACACCCACCCAGTACATACGATATGTGTATTCCTTAAATCTGTGGACTAAAAAGTCCTGTGGTCGGTCGTTGATTAGTTCCCAAGGGTGTGATAGTGTGGAGAAAATTTCTTCGCATTCCGAAATTGTCCAAATTGAAGAAGTGGGTTCTTTGGTGGTGCTATCTATCGGAGGAGTTTAGAACAAAGACGTACTTTCACCTTTGTGGTTCTCCTATTAAAAGAAAGACACACCTTACTGACTTAAATTCGCATAACCAATGGTATAGTGAGCTTGGCTTTTCCAAGTGTCATAAGTAATAACAACAAAAACAACACATTGTTTAAAGAAGTTACATTAAAAAATAAATAACTATAATTTGAGATTTTAAACATGCGCATATGAATAGATATTTTATAAAATGTGTAAAATTTTAAGCATATTTTCCATATATATCATAAAAAATAATTTTCATTCAAAGGATATTAAACTGGCTGTGCTATAATATAATGCTTTATTCTACAAATTTGTTATCAACAGCATAATTTAATTTTTCTCTGATCGAAGTGAGCAAATTAAAATTTCAGACATCTTACACAATGTAATATCTGAAAATAAATTTACCCGCAATTTCTTATTTTATATTCAACGATCGAACTTAATTGAAAATATATAACACATACAATATATCCAATTGAACGCAAGCTAACAAAGCCAATGCCAACTAAACAGGGCTAATGAGAATTTGAGTAAGCTCTCCAATCGAATCCTTTTTTCTTTTTTACAGTTACCGCACAATTCGAATTGGGTGGCGACGACAGTAAGCTAACTTCATCGTGTGGAGGGAGGCTGATTCAGCTGGGAATAGAAAAGTGCATAATTAGTCACGAAAAGCTGCCTTGAATGAAGTAAATGATAATGCCAGAATAAATTAACGCTGAAAAGATTTAGTTTGCAAGTCAATTCTATTTCAGAACTGGTCAAAGATCATCGCTACATTCTGGTTCAGAGCAAGTACGATATAATGTGTTCTAGATAATTTAAAATATATAATATTTCCACCATTTTGACATAAATCAGAATGCCTTTGGTTTATTTTTAAGTAAATTCCAAGAAAATAGAAATTTATTTTTAGTTACACAATATTTACTGAAACGAAATGAATCAATTCATCGATATATTTAATAGAATAATTTATTTACTAAATCAGAGAGTGTAAAATAATTTTTTTAAATTTATTTTTGTGTTTATCTTAATTTTTTTTATAATTATAATGTGTCAAAAGATTGTAAAATCAGTTATGAATATTTTACTTAAAAATACTCGACTTAGACATTTCGAAATTTAATTTTAAATTACTAGAATTAATTATCAACTATTTGACAATATTCTACAAAATTAAATTTATTTAATAAAACAAGGTGGTCAAAAAAAGATTAAGATTTTGATTTTCGGACTGTATAAGTGCACATATTTGAGCTCTTACAGCCCACGTCATCAAAATTTCTCATCTTTTATGCTACATTCTTCTGCAATATTTTCAAAGATCATCACCAGCGGAGATTGAGATTTGTGTAAGTAGAAGTTTCCGGAAACCTTAGGGTGTCAACACAAGGGGAAAATTTTCTAGTGTTTCGATTTGGACTACATGGACTCTTCGAACTCCACTGGACTGATGGAGGTCTCACCTCCAAACCCTCCCATGCACGATTCTGGAATCGGGGTTAGGGCAATCAGTAACAAAATTAGGCTTACTTCTGAATATATTCAGAAGATTAGTAACGAGGAAATATCGGATAAGAAAATAGATTTACTGTGAATTTACAGCCTTGAGCTGATTAAGATAACGGATCTATTCGCAAGCTATCAAAGAGAGAAAACCGCGAAAATCAGCAAGTACACCTGTAAAATATGGCAACTGTGGTGAAGCGCATTCTGCTAGCTTTAAGGGATATAATAAGTTCCCCAAATTAAAAGGAAAGCAAAACTTAACTGCACCAATAAAGAACACAATCATACCTAGTTCGAACCTCAATCTAACCTATTCAAACGTTTTAGTGCAAGAAAATGACACTATTGTTAAAACTAAAGGATCAATAAATGAGGCCAAAACAACAGTAAATGAACTTAAATCCTTTTTTACATATGTGTAAAATTAAAAAAATACTTGAATTAAAAGCACAACTCAAAATATTTAATGATGTCATGGAGGCACAACGAATGAAACATTAATATCAAATAATGAGTAACACACACCAAAACTTTAATCAAATTACAGTGGCCACTTGGAATGCTCCAAATATCAAACACAAGACCCAAGAAATTATGAACTTTATGGATATAAATATAATATAGATAACATATATATTACTCACGGAGACGCACCTTACGCCTACTACAATATAACCAACTAACAAGAGCTCACCACAAAGGTGGAGGCACTGCCATAGTTATTAAAACATCATTTAACTCCACGTTATTCAGCAATGACAACAAAAATGGATATGAAGAAACCTCAATAATTGTCTGCCTTAAATTAAATTTAAATATCTAATTTACTAGCCTCTACAATAGACCACAACACTTATTAACATCGCAAGATATGTTATAGATATATTCTCAACAAATTTCCTAACCATAATTGGCGGTGATCTAAATAGTAAAAAACATACACTGGGAATGTAATATTACCAACCCAAATAGAATCCCAATTTTAAACGCTGCAGAAAATTATATTTATAAAATAATAGCACCAATGGAACCAACTCATTTTGATTACAGAAACAAGGAGATATTTTAAACATTTTCCTAAACAATAGCCGAATTCCCCTCTCTGCAAATACACTAAATGACCTTTTTTCAGATCACATCCCATTTATTGGATGCCTGGGAATCAGCAAAATAATAGAACAAAAATACCTGTACAGAACAAACTGGCAACTATATTACAACATTCTACAGGATCAAGCCTGGAAAAACATTGAAGAAAACCATCAAATACATCATAACATTCAAAATAAAATTTCTGAAGACAGAAGAATTTTTACTGAAAACATAATGCAAAATATTCTGCAAGCAATAAAATATCGCAAAAATTATCTAAAATTTTCTAAAAATGTAAGAGAAATTATAAAAGAAAGAAACAGAACAAGAAGAAAATTAAAAAAAAAACCCTGAATCCACAACATAAAACAAAAGTGAATAAATTGAACAAACTAATTAAAAAAACTTTGTGCTGAAATTAGAAACGAAAACTGGAAACAAAAAGTAGATAACAACTGAAAATAACTCGATCTGGATTTTGGCCAAGCAATTAAAAAGGAAGAAAATACAAAATAACATACTTCAACGTCAAAACGGTTATGTTTACTCCAATAAAAAAAAAAAAAAAAAAAAAAAAAACGTGACACTTTCTCAAATTCACTGCATAGCCAATTCACTCCAAATCTTGATATTAACAAAACATTTACTCAAATTGTAGAAGAAAATGTTGACTATTTCATCAACTACAACCAAACTAGAGCAACTATAATTCCTACTTCATATAGATGGATTAATTGAAATAGTAAAAAGACTAAAAACCAAAAATGTACCTGGAGGTGATAAAACATCCAATTCCATGATCAACTACCTTCCAAAAGATTATCTTACAAAACTTGTCAAAATCTTCTATGATTGTATGAAATATTGTTACTTTCCCACCATTTGAAAAATTACTGATGTAATATTATTTCCCAAACCGGGCAAAGATCCCAGAAAAACTGAAAATTATAGACTCATAAGTTTGTTACCCACAATAGGAAAAACCTTCGAAAGAATAATTTATAACAGAATGAAACTTTACTTTCTCGTGTTACGAAATCTTTAATATGGATTTAGAAAAAAATCTCTCACAACAGTTAAACAATTAATTAGAATAATTGAAATTATTGGAGACAATCTTCATAGAACTTTATACACTGCTATGGTAATGCTAGACGTGTCAAAATCTTTTGACAAAATATGGTACAAAGGCTTCGTCCAAAAATTAATTAATACAAATATGGACACAGTCTTAATATTACTGTTAAATTCTTATCCTACTAACAGGCATTTTCAAGTTACTCACAATATTCAAAGCTCTTTAACACTGAAAATAAATACCGGAGTACCCCAAGGAAGTATCCTGGGGCATATCCTCTACCTTTTCTTCACATATGACTTCCCCATGGAGGAAACCACGAAAATAGCTTTTAATGCAGACGACACGGCCATCTTAGCAGAATCTAGCAAATCGAATAATGGAATTCATAAATTACAAACAGCACTTTATGGTATTGAAGAATGGTGCACATGCTGGAGAATTAAAATAAACGCAGAAAAGACACAACTGATTCTGTTCAAAAGAAACAAAAGGAATAAACTTAAACACAGGAACAAAAATGGACTAATACTATTTGGTATAGAAATACACAAAGTCAACTCAGCAAAATATCTAGGAATAACGTTAACTAGCGACCTAAGTTGGTCAAAATGCATCCATAATGTTATTACTAAAGCCACACAAGCTTATGGCTGCCTAAAATCAATCATTGGAGATATTCACACTTATCATTTATATTTAAAAGACTATTGATCTATAATAAGACCAACTATAACTTATGCATCCCCAATCTGAAATTTTAACGATAAAAAAGACAAAATAAAAGTTAAATCCTTCCAATACAAGATGCTAAGAAAAATCACAAATGTTCCCTATTTTATCAGAAATAAAAATATCGCTAAAAATTTAAAAATAGATGACCTTGCTGATCATATCAGCAAATTATATAAGAAATTCTTTGAAATAGCCCAGAATTACGAAGCCGCAAACTTCAAAGAAATATTTTATTATCAATATCTAGAAGGAGACTATAAATATAGGCCAAATGCGAAATATTTTCTGAAAGAAAAAGAAAGCGAATAATGTGTATAGTGTATATAGTTTTCTGCCTAACCGGAATTATATTTATCCCAGAATTTACAATTTTGAAATTTACTAAATCTCAAGAAAATATTTTATTTCTTTTTCGCACTGCCAATTCTCATTTCTGGAAACCACGCCCATTACTGAAACCCTTGTAGCTGATTGGCTATCATACGCATTCAGGCTAGCGCTCTCTCTAAGTAAAGACATGCTTTCCTCCTCCAGGAGATATTACAGATGAAGAAGTAAAGTGCCTACGCAAGCCGAAACTTCGTTAAACATATTAAATCCAAGATCCCCAAGATTTAATTAAACATTCATTTAATATTTTCACACTTCTTCCTATGTTTGACACACATCATTAAGAAAAATAATTATTTGAAAAAATCAATACTGGTTAGATGTATTTTAAACAATTTTTTGCGATTATAATTAGTTGGATAAAAATTAAATGCAGTACAGTATAACTAAAAAAATCTAGCAAATCTTTAACGATATTATATATAAATCATCGCTATTAACGAACAAATTAAGAACAAATCTTATTTGGTGCATGTTCAAATAACGTATTACAACATTACATATTAAATAACAGCCAAAAATGTTAAACGAGTAAATTTCAGAAAAAGAAACTCTTACGCAAAAATTTTGCTTTAAGCTACTCTAAATTAATCACAAATATCATTCACCAATATTTAATTTATTTTCTGAAATTGCTTGCAAAATAGTGCTAAATTGTTCGTGATGTCATATTAAGAATGAATTATTATGATTCAATTACAATAAGAATTCGTGTTTCATTCATTAGAAATTTTATATAATTATGTCTATATTATGAATAAGGAGCTAATTTACAGAAAATAAATTCAAATATTTTATTTTTCTGAGTTTACTTTCAAAATATGGATATTTTTCTAAAGTTAAAATATATTATATTTATTTATATTGATAATATTTGTTAACAAAAGAATATATTTTATATCTTTAAACAGTTTCTTACCCTAATTATAATAATACATAATTTTTGTAAAAAAATAATTTTAATACAAATCAGTGATTATAAATACGTAAAAAAAATAATTGCACAAAAATACATATTATTCTTTTGATCTAAATATTTATTTCAAATTTAATTCTTTCTAACTCCTTCATCTTTCTTAAATAGAAGTTTTTATCAAATTCTATGGAAAGTGATATATTTTATGAGGTATAATATAATTTATTACACCAAAATAATAACAGTTACAAACTATCTAATTCTAATGAATTAAATATTCATTAATAATATTAATAACAACATTTACTGGGGAATTAAATAGGAAGTTTTATCATAGATGAATAAATTATATTTTTATTGTTCAATCCAGCTTATGAATAAATGATAAATAGATAAAAAGGAAATATAATTTCTTTTTCAGCTTTTTTTTCCAATACATATTTTCCTACAGACTCTTCATAGAGAAAACAGAAAAATAAACTGAAATAAATGCAGTCCGATTTCTCAAAATATCGTTTGTTAATTATCAATCATACAGCTTTAATAAATGTTATGATTAGAATTAAGTTAAAGTTTAATTAATTAAAATTAAGTTAAAGTTTCATAAAAAGCATTTCTTTGAAATTTTAACTAGTGTTTTTGGTGCAAACAATTTTATTTAATAAAATCCACAGTAACTTGATAATATTTTAATAAAAACAGAATTAGTTTATTATTAGTTCTGTACAATGTGAAACAGACTACATATTTCTGGCAGAATAAAGTGTTTAAATCCGAAATAGAAAACAAATAAATTTTAGAAGTTGATTTAGTAACAAAAGTGTATCAAAATACATTTTTAAATTTTAGTTCTAAAGGTTTACAAATAATTTAAGCATTTTTAATTGATAATGTAATATTGATAAAAACAAAAGTATTTTATTTTATATTTAATTTAAGAAAATTTAGCTGTCCAAGGTGTTGCGTTGTTTATTATTTTCTTTTTTACTTTTTAGAAATATTAAAAGATTTAGTATGAGTTTAAGATACATTTTATATTCTGCTAAATTTTAATACTTTAAAAATACATTTACAACTAAATATGTTACTTATATCTCTGTTAGTATTATAGTACAGAATACTTAAGTGTTTGGATTTATTTATTTTAAATAAAACTTTCAAAATTTCAGAAAATTACTGGTGTATTGTGCAAAATATTGAATTAAATGAATTGCCGATTTATAATTTTTTCCTGTGTTACTGAAGATTTCTTTTCAACTTTTAATTCAATTTTAATATAACTTTAATATAAGGCAGTGTTATCTGTTTCTATGTACTTTTATAGATCGACAAAATGTGAGATGAATAGAAAGCTATAACCTTAACAAATGTAAAGGTATTAGAACTTAGTTATATTTGAGAATTTCCCAGTGTATTTTCACTGTTTTTCTTAGTAAAACAAGTATAAACTTTCTTATATTTTCAAATTAAAATGAAGAAAATATCAGTATGAGAAAATATTTAGATATATTATCCTTTTTTTAAAAATTGTAATAAGAAAGACAGATTAATCATAAGCAAATTGGACATCATAAGCGAATCAGAAATTAGTGCTTAGTTTTGCATATCTACATCCGAAATATTAATTCCAAAAAATTAGAAGTTTTCTTTAGACTTTACACGCTTTATATATGCTTTTTATTCAAGTTAATTATGCAATAAATTTTAAATTGCGAAAATATTATAAGATATTTTGAAGATACAGTTTTTACTATGTTACAAATTCTTTATAGATTTATTAAAGCAGTTATAAATAAAAAATAATAAAATAGTTATTACTGATCATGCTAGTAAATTTGAAAATTTAGGAAATATTTTTTTAGGTATACGCAAATCGACACTCTAGTTTCATAAAAAGACAATATACTTCTATCATTTTCTATAAATGTGTTTACCTCTGAGATTTATACCATTACAGTTTTATAAACATGTTCCTCTTAAATGCAGTTTTATTCTGTTATATTATATTTGCCTTGTAGTTTATCACAATTCATAAATTTCATCTAAATTATATATATATTGGAAATGCTTAAGTTTTTGTTTGATTACTAGTAATTTCGTGGCGCTTTGAAAAAAGAATAAATATTGAAATAATTTAAAGTAACAAATGTGTGCAAAAAAGTAAAAATAACGTGTGCATACACATCCACATTTATCACTTTATGTATGTCAAGTAATCTTTCCTATCAAACACAATCGCTATTTCGCCCAATGCAATTGTCAGTATTATATAATAATGCTTATTATCATATATGAAGTACTTCAAAAATATTTATTATGACAAAAATAAACATTGAGATTAGTTTGGGAATGACTTCTACTATTAGATAACATTATCTGAGTGCCAGTGGATTAGCCCATGATTGCTTAAAATTATTTCTTCCAGAAGACTTTTTCTTTCTGAAGGTACATCTTTTCGATATTCAAGTATTGTTTTATCTTCTAAGCTAAGTGAGGTGGCTGAAGTATTTGATGGTCTCTGGGTTCTCCATTTTGGCTCTGGTGGTTTTGATTTAAATAACGCAAGGTTAATTCTCCAGTACTATTCAGACATCTTTTTCAATGATGGTCTTCACGCAGCTAGTCTTCATCTACATAATTCAATTAGACAATTTTCATTATCTTGATATATAAAAAAAAATTCTCATGTACTTCCAACAATTTCTTTCTCAATCTATGCAAGGAATTCAGAATCTGCCAACAATAGTCCATAATCGATGACCAAATATCTTTCTTTACTAGATTCATGTCTTGTTCACTATAGAGCATGTATAGTCTATATGTGTACATGATCGATAACTGCATATATGTTTTATTTACTGTCAATCTATAAATCCTCTGGGTTATTTAGAATTTTCGAAAAGTCATAGAACGAGAAACTTTTAACTATCCCATACAGTTGATATATGAGAATTATATCAAGTGTTCACTTCAATGAACTAATTTATATCACTTGTTAATAGTTTTAATTATACTCTTATTTAGACTTTTAATTCATCTCATTTTTTTTAGTGTTACATATTTACTTAAGAGAAGTGGATGTATGCTGAATTCATGCAAACACTGGTTACCTTAGAAAGACAATACATACACTGGATTGTAGGCTTGTCACAAGCTTCAATAAGGAATTTGTGTCCTTAGAAACCATACATATCAATCTCTTGGGCTTTTAGAAGAAACTTGTAAATATTCCTATTAATACACTGCAAATTCACGAAGAAAGACTGAATGCAATCGTGCATCCTATAATTGCCTTAAATTCCATGCCTCGAAACGCAATTACTCCAGTGGACTGATAGCAAGGTAATTTCCTCCTAGTGTAGCAAATATTTTCTATATTTCCATGCAAGTTTTTTCAAAAAAATAATTTGATTATGTGTTGGGAAAAATAATATTGAAAAGTAAAATATTTTGCACAAAGTCTACAAAACTGTTTTTATCACCTCTTTACCAAGATATTAAGTTACATGCCTAATGGATAAAATAAAAGGTGCGAATTAAATTGGCATAAATTGTGAAGAGTTTATAACTTCTCACTTGAATTTTGTTCCAAACATCAAAACACGTAACTATAATATACTGATTATTGAAAGCAGGATTTCAAGTCCTTTCTCTAATGATTTCATGCAATGTTCATATTTTTACTGCTTGTCTTCCTGAATCCAATATGTCTGCTTCTGCCAAATCAAGATGAACTAGCTCTTGTCTGGTATCTCCCTACAAAACTTTTTCAAATGAAGTGGCTACCCTACTAAGAGTCAAGTATTCAGCTAGAGCTAATAGAAAGTATTACTTTATACTATCTCTGAAATCTCAATCAATATAAAATCTCAATACTATCTCTGAAAATTTCTTTGTCGTTAAATATAGAGGTCCAAAATGAAATCCACGCTGACAAAAATAGAACAAGAGTAAACTATGATTGAAAACATTGATGATTGTGAGGAAATGCAAACTGAAATTATCGATATTTTTGATTCGAATGTTTTTTTTTTTCATTGATTTGAAGAATAGCAAAATATAATAGACTATCATTTCATAGATAAAGAACTTTGAATCACTAAAACAGAATTTTTATTTGTTTTTTATTGTACATAGAATATAGAATCTGAATATTTTACAAGAATTTTATCGATTGAAATCTCGCGCGTCAAAATACCAGCATATATAAGCCTAGAAAATCTTAATTTCAGGAACGACTTAAAATGTGCAGAATATTTGAATCAATGATTCAAGTTTTTCGGAAAATAATGATGTTTTTGACAGTTTACTTTTATCATTTTTCACTGTGAGATTTTTATTTGGGATAGTAAAAGAGTAATTTCTATGTTAAATGTCATTTCAAACGAATTACACTTTGATTTGTACGGTTGAAAATGAAGTATTTTATATGATTAAATTGTAAATATAAGCAATTATTCAATATCAGAGAATAATAACGATGATTATTATTGAAAAGCATTTACTTCTGAATTTTAGCATCCACAACAGTTTTAGTGTTAATAGTTTGTTCCATAAATTCCCTTGAAATTCCAAATAATGGAATTTATGTAATTCATCCTTACTTTTTGAGAGATTAAGCTTCTTTGTGTACTATTTAGCAATCAAAAGCCACAAGTAATTTTCAGTTGCCTTCTAAAACATTGCTGTTTATCATTGATTCGATTTGTTTGCCGTTCAAAAACAATCTTTTGTATCCGAGTGTTAAACAGACCATGCTCTACTGATCAAGGCTGATTCCGAATATCTGTATATAAACTGGAATTTGAATCTATGAATTATTGTACTAAACTCCAGAGAAATAATTATTCGCCTACGAGCATGATAGATCAGTAAGTGTAAAATGGTGACTTCAATGGACTGCACACACACAAATGTAAATTATTAGTTTAGTAAGTTAAAGTTTAGAAATTATGTAAAGTAAAATGAATACTTCAATTAGATAAGAACTTGATAATAATTGCCTTAAAGTGAATCTTGTTGAAATTATTTTTATTTTTGTAAATACTCTTTACATTTAAAATTTGTATAATAACATAATATTAAAAGGAATTATGTGGTTTGCCAAACTCATCATTTGTTCTAGAGTTTAGTTTTTCTTCTCCAATCAGTTCTAATCACCTTTTATAATTCTTAATAGAAGAAAATGCCTTATTATATACAGTTAAGATTTTAAGATTTATTTTTTGTATTACAGTCAAAATATATACATCTTAAGAATTTTCACTTCTTTTTGGAAGAGGTGATATGTAATTGTAAATTTAAACAACTTCAAATAACTGAATTCATTAAGATTAAAATTTGTCTCTAAGAATCCCCCCCATTCTAAAGGTATGGATTTTGAACATTTTTTGTTTTTCTTGTGCAATAGAGAGTAAAATTAAAAACAAAAATGATGATTAACTTTCGAAAAAGCACACTAGCTTAATCAAAATTAGTGGATTCGTTTTTATTTTTGGTGAAATTCTGCGAACCACTAATGAAACAATACATACAATTATATATTTGCGCTACTATAGTATTATTCACTTTTAAATACAGATCATAATTATCTTTAAGATGAACTAAATCTTTATGAAATAGTAAAACACAAATTGAATAACACAAACAAACACTTACAGAAATTCAATAGTACAAAATTATTTTATGAACAATTAGAATTTTTTATTTAAAATTTAATTAAGTTAAAATTTTCTTGAAATTTTATGAAATATTGTAGTTAATTTCATTATAAATAAGGCATATAAAATATATTCTGAAAATTTCAAGCAATAATCTGTTATAGATTTGTTTAGGTATTAGTTTAACATTAGAGTAATATCCATATTAAAATATTTCAACAAAAATTACTTTGTTGGTTATAAAAGTAATTTTTGACATTTGTCTCATATGTACATTAAGTCCCCATTTTTACAATTTAAATCTTTCAAGTTTTTTTTTACAATTTTCCTTTCCCGTTCAAAGAAAATATATATAAATTTAAACGTTTGAAGACAGTAAATGTTTTCGTTTTACCTAATCAAAACCTTATACTAAACTTCACAAAATCAAAAATCTTAATACATTATATTTCATTATTTCTGACATATATCTCTTACTTATTTAACTGAATTTTAGTCCCGTATCATATTCATTCAGCAGAAAAACAAGTCCATGTTAAAAGTTAGCATTTAGATTTCAGAAATGCTGCGCTTTGGAAAGTTATTTCAAAGCAAGCACTTTAAACTTTCATTTGTATTCATATTTTGTGTATTGTTATGTTGACATTTGTTATGTAGACATTGTTATATAGATCACAAAGCAGCATATATATGCTGCGTTAGTAGCATTTAAAATGGCTAAGTTTACCAGTCTCATCAGTTACTCAATTCTTATCCATCTAAATCTTTGATTGCTAACAAATTTTACCCTGCTTTGAAAACTCATTGGGCATTCCTCATGCATAGAATGTTTATTTCAGTTATCACTGAGTTATAACTTATCACAATTATCCCAGTTATCACATATCACAGTTTATTTCAGTTATCACTCAGAATTCTGCTATCACTGAATGCTTAATAGATTTTATATTGCTTACATATTAAGAATATTAATACATCATAATATTGCTGTCTTCAATCTTTAAAATAGTTTCCAAGCTTAACATTTCCATAAAATTCAATTTCATTTAAAAGTACGCCATAAACTTCCATATCTTTTGTAAGACCTTATAGACTTAGATATTTTAATGGAAACAAAACCATATATATTTCATACTACTTCCTAAGCTTGCAACCATCCACGACCGTAATATGTTGTATGTTACAGAATCCTCAATGTTTCTGAAAGTTCTTTGAAGTGACATTTCAAAACAGTCTCTGTGCTTAATGATAATTCCTGATGATTATGAGAGTGTATATGAGTATCATAAAAATTTATTCGAATCTTAAAAATCCAGAAAAAATGATACACGTCTTTATAAAACTTTTATTCTTATATTTCAATGTCTCCTTGGGTCTTCAGATATAGATGTTTTTGCTTTAAGTTGAATAATGTCATTAGCTGCCTGCTTAGTATTTTATTTCACAGCACTCAAAAGAAACACATGAAACTTTTAATCTGTACTTTTAAAACTAAATTTATTAGGGAAAGGTAAGTAAAGTATTTCTAACAGTTCTTTTTCTGCTGTATTATTGAATCTGTGCACATTATTTTAAATTTTATATAAATACTTATATTTGACTTTTGTTGATTTATTTATTATTTAAAATATCATTATTAATGTTGTTGTGTCACTTACATTTCCCACAAAATTTTAAATAAAATCAAACTCAGACAAAGCAACAGACTACACGTTAAATAATATATAGAATAGTAGATTAAAATAATTATATATATATATATATATATATATATATGTATATATATATACATATATATAATAATTCGATTCAGAATAATTACTAATTGTTTTGAAATTCAGTTATATTCAAAAATTGCATTAATATCATTAAAGTTTACGACATCTGACATAGACACATGTCGTCGTATATTCAAACAATGCTTCTATTCGTAATTCCCAAATGAAGATATGATGAAAAGTCACAATTTGATTTGTTATAATTTTTCACAGCCAAAGTTATACGTATTTTTTCAGTAAGTTTGCATTTCTATAAAGAATATTTCTTACATATTTTGAATATTGACATCAATCCAAATTGTATATTGTTAAAATACAACTAATATTAACGAAAAGTCAAGAATATTTAATATAAGCAAACTTAGCGTAGATTGATTAGGACACAAAAGACACTTAAAACAGATCATTCTGATAAATAGATGAAACGAAAGAAAAAAGGTGTATTTATGCACTCTCAAAATTGTGGAAATTTACAACTACAAATAATAAATTCAAAGAATAATTTATTGAAACTTCCGTATTCAGCACACTGATTCTGGTTTGCTTTTGAGCATACAATAGTGACTTAATTAGTTATGTATTAGTATCTAATTGGTGTAAAATAAAAAATGAAATTGTTTTGAAAATAATGTTGTATGAGTCATTAATGTTTTGAAAAATGTTTGACCCAGAGAATCGAAAAATGTCAATTTTCCAGTTGTAAAATACCTTAAATGCAATTAATTTAGCAAAATATTAAATTTATGAATGATTTCAGGTTTACTCTTATCACTGAAGTCAATTTCCCTGATCTGAAAACTCTAGAGATGAACCTTTAATATGTTTTATAATTTTAATTTTTTCACTATGTAATAACAAATATTTTTACTGTATAATAATGATTTTTTTGCTGCGTAATTTACTTTATAAAGATATAATGCTTATTAAATTGCATAATGATTAAATGTATATCCCTCTTGTAATTACTACTAGTTGCCACAGTTGAAAAAAAATTCTATTTTTTATTAACTTAATAATATTATGCTTTTTGATATTTTGTATATTTAGTTATATTCTGTTAGTTAACTTATTTAGAAAATTGAAAAGTGTATCCTAATTTCATGACTTTGGATCCCCCGAATATATTTTAAACTGATATATTTCATTAGACTTTGAAATCAAAATTTAAACAAAAATCAAATGATATTTTCAAATAATAAATTTATCATATTTATCAAGTAATAAATATGTCTTCGATTAATTCTAAAATATAGACATGTTTGCTCACATGTTCATTAAAATAACTAGCAAAAATAAATTTATTTACTCCAATTTTACATTATCAGTAAAAAAAATAATAAAAATAACTTCCTTTTGCCTCATTTAATATTTGATACATTATTACCAATACTTTAATATTTTTATGAAAAACTTAAATTGACATATATTTATTCTGGTTTTAACTATTTATAAGTATATGGTATTATTAAGAGTATAATTATGTAAAAACTATTGTATCCGTTTTAAAATTAAAGATTTATAATTTTATTCACCATTATTGAAAATTCAAAAGTTTTATAAAATATGGAATTTGAAATAGTATTATGATTTTGTGAAATAATAATGACAAAAAAAATTCTATTTGTCCCTAAAATTTAATAAAATATTAATCTTAATAGTGAAAAAAGTGTGTATTTTTCATTCAAATAAATTATTTTACTAACTTTATTCAAAATAAATGTTTACTGTTACAGTTGAGATTCTAGAAAAAGCAGCTTGATCCTATATAAAATGTTATACTTATATTTTCTTCAACTCAAGTTTTCTAAGCAAGGGATGCCAGATTTCTGATATGTCACCGATTGTCACTCAAAATGATTCGTGAAATATGACATCGCATTTATACTGTCTGAATTGTTTTACCCTCTCATACCAACAATTTTCAATTCAATTCTGTTTTGGCTGCAAAGGATTTATATTACTTCTGCAAATGCCAGCCATGATATGAATTTCTCAGTCATTTTCTTTAAATGTACTTACAGAATTAATTATTTGTTTTACTTACAAAACCATTCCAATTTGAATGTTTTCTTGATTTTTTAATTTCATTTATTAAAATTGATTACTTTACTATTTCTTTTATTGTATTATATATATATATATATATATATATATATATATATTATATATGTATATATATATACATATATATATGTTATATATATATATATATATATATATATATATATATATATATATATATATATATATATATATATATATATATATATATATATATACATATATATATATATATATATATATCTATATATATTTTTATATATATTATTCGTCGGTTATATATATATATATTATTATCGATATTTTATTTCGTCGGTAAAACAATTTTACAAGTTTGCTTTATACTTAACTTATTTTTCTGCATTAAAATTGGAATAAGGGACTTACATTAACTAGGTATATAAATGTGTTTCTATTAAAATTCAGAAAAGTTTGATGTATTTCAAGAAAATGTCATTCTCGTTTCACTTTATATACCTTAAATTAAATATGAAATCAATAGCAAAATGTAGAAAAATTAATAATTCACAACGATGATTATGTTGAAAGTCACGAAGTAAAACCATTTCCATTAACAGCTAAATATTTTTGAAAGATATTTCCGGCTTCTAATACAACATCATCAAAACGCCACGCATGCGCACTTTCATCCTCAGACCCCAAACACGATTCTCCTCTTCCGCCTGTTATTAAACTAATGATGGAACAAACCTCTCCATCTCGAATCCCAGATTAACAGGCCAACAGATTTCCTTCTCGATGTCAGAAATAACACCTCGAATTCATAGTGGTGGGTCTACCCCCACAAATCGATGCCTCGGCCGGCACCAGATTTGGGTCAATCGTCCGAAGGAGCTCACGCAATCCTTTTCAGACCAGGAGAGAGAGGTAAAGGAGAGCTCACGCGAACTTTGGTCTGCTAGAGAAGAGTTGAAATAGCTGCCCAGCCTTTATCTTTCTCATCCATCTATCGACTTTTTTTTTTTTTTTTTTGTACCAAATTTTTCTAAAATGTGATTAGTTTAGTATGTCTATTGTACTTGTAAGCATAATGCTTTGAAATAAATAAATTGAAAAATATTAGGAAAAACTGCAAGATTGTGTTGATTCTAAGGAAGAAAATAATTTTGGATATAGTAAAAAATGTGTAAAATATATTCATATTGATGCAATAATTAAACTCATAAAACTAAGAGCATTTAAAGTCTACATTAAAACGAAAAATATGATATCCACGAGTTTTTCTTAGGGTAAACTGCAAAAAAATGCTAACAAATTCTGAAACTAACATTTATTATTTTATATTAAATAATTTGATTTTTTTTTCTGAATCTTTATTATAAGGAATATTTAATTTAAGTCTAATTTCCCTTTTCTTAAGGAGAAAAGTAAAATGTTTTCTTCTCCAAAAACTAATTTTTTAGTCAAATATATGAAACAATATTTTATTACTATTGTTTAAAATATACAATTCGTCTTAATAAAACTGTCAATCTTTTAAAACTCATTTTTGCAACTTTAAATGAAATAATTGGCTATAAAACAAAATAAATAAAGAGCATTTAAAAATATAAATTGAATATTCTTTTTTAACCCTAAACTCCATAAATAATAAACTTCACATAATAAAAATTTTAAAAAATAGTTGCATATTATAAAAATGTTTACAAAAAGCGTTGAAACAAAAGTTGAAATCCAAATATTGTTTATAATTAAAATCATTAAAAAATATGTTTACCAGTTAATAATATTCTTTACTGTTCATAGAATGTGCGATGTTGAAAACACAATCTTCCTTTCAATATATTTTTTCAAACTTATCTCCCAGGAAAAGAAAACAACTGGACTTTTTATTTTTTTTACCAAAAATAATTTATTTAAATAATTTCATGAATCAATATATTGATAATGCTAAGTTTATGTACATCATAATAGAAAAAAAAGGAGGTCTTCTTATTAAACTTATTGTGGTTACTACAAATGTAAGAACTGTTCATAAAATGAAATAAAGTAAAAATGTTCAAGAAAAATATAAATTTAAAATTTTTTTCTAAATTTTAAATATTATAGAATAAACTATAATAATAAAAAACAAATAATAAATTACAATCAATGGGAGAATCATATTTTTATTTCAATTTGTTTAAGGTACCCGTACACGGTGAATTTCGACCAAAAATGATAAATTTATTTTATTCTTTCGTTAAATGAGGAATTTAAATAGCTTTACAAAACAGGTTTGTTTTAGTTTCTACATTAATTAGATTCCGAGATATGAAGAATTTCGTAAAGATTAGGAAACCAAATGTGGGCATATTTAAAGCACCGGAAGCGGGCGTTTAAAGGGCCAGAATAATGTTAAAAGTTAATTTAAACAGTGTTTAATTTTGAAATATAAATTTAGTAAGCTTTTAAAAGATACATAAAATAATTACTGTTCCGGAAATCATTCAGCAAATCAAATAAAAAAATTAATCAGCAAATATGAGAATATTTAATATTTTAATCGTAATTAATATTTTAATCACACACGGAAATCTTAATCTATGAAAATAATAAAGATGTGTGAGCTTCTTTTAGTACTTTCAAATTCCGAGTTTTTCATGTGCAGACCAAATTGAATTTTTTGCATATAATATATCACTTAGAATTGAGTAAAATGAATTAAAAGTCACAAAATATTACTTAAGGGTAAGTTTGAATATTTTACAAATGTACACAAGTATATGATAAATTTATTTGCCAAGTTAATGTACATTAATTTTATTATATATATCTCATTAACTAAATATATTTCATAAATTCTTCGTTACAAACCAGTTTTTGAGACATTTGAAATAAATAAAATTATATTTGAGTAAATGAAATTACTATTGATTTTATCTTTTAATTTTCTGATTTGATTTGAAATTTATGAGAAAAATTTGAACCCGTAAAACTCTTATTTTAAATAATTAACCATATCTTATTGCTATGTTGTTATATTGGATAAAATTAATTTTATTTTAATGTTTTAAGTCAAAAAGCATGTTAATAATTATAAAGATAAATTTCATTAGATTATATTGTTTTTATAAATATCAAAGTATAGTTTTTTTGTCTTCAGTGAGCAGTTAGGATTCATATGATGCGTTAAAAGCTTTGCGCATTAAAAATATTAAAACTTAATTAAAACAAACATGTTTGCCTACAAATTTCAATGTTCTTTATGATTTATTGAACATTTCATATCAGAAGATTATATGATAATGTATTTTAAAATGCATTTTAATGAATGTATTTTAAAACCTGGCTAATTCAAATATTTATAAGAAAAGTGACAATATTCAGCCGAAAATCACCTATTATAAAAATGAAGAAAATAAGAAATAAAACTCCAACCAAAATAAATCCAACTCTTAAGAAATCCGTTTTCCCAAAATCAAATGTTTTATCAGCATCGAGCATACGTGGCATGTCATCGGGGTTATGACAATAAAAGCGGCGAATATTTCCTATGACTGACAGATGTAGGGACAGTCACTGAACGAGAATGAAAAGCACAAAAAAAAAATAATAATAACGGATTCGTTCCCTTTTGTAAATGATTGCCACAACAGGACAAGGAAAAGACGTAGGCGGTATGTGTATTTTGTTTTTTGAGAAAGATGGATTGATTTGTATTTGGGTAAACTGCACTTTTACTGTAAAGAAAAGAAGCGTTGAAGTTGGAAATGCGTTGAAGGAGAATTTTCGTCAAAAGGATGATTGCTGTAATTAGATGAAGGCCAGGCTGTTGTTCTTAATTCTTCTCAAAGGGACAATCGCTTTTCATTTGCAGCTATTAAGACAGACGTAGATTAAAGTTAAAGAATGCTTTTATTTGAAACAGCAGTAAAAGCAAGTTGTTTTTCCCCTAAGCACAAATTTTAACTGCTTAATCAATAGTTAGTTTAAACAATGGGTCATTCACGTTTAAATAAGAAATAGAGAAAGAAAAATTTTCAGTTGTTTGTTGGAAAATAAACCACGAAAAATATTGTATTTGAAAAGTAATTTATTTAATGACATACAATCTATGTGAAAATACGAAAAATAATGATAATATGTTGTACTTACCTAGTTTTGACTTGCTTCCAAAAATTAATATTTTCTTACAGATCATTCTTTCTATTGTCACCGTTGTTTTTACTAAATACAATATGAATATATGTACGTGCATACATATACGTAAATAAAAACATAATATTAAATAAATAAGCAATTACAGAGTTAATATTTTCTTACAAGTCGAAAGATTAAAAAACATTAATTTACTATGATATCGTTTTAAATTATCTTAATTAAGACTGGTATTTAATCAATAATATATTATACAGCACATTTAATTTTATAACAAGTTATAAACTTTTGATGTTTATAAATCTTAGTTTTCTGAATACTATTAATAAGTATATAAAATATTTTAACTTCTTATGGAAATTATAATCAAGAAAGGAAATTTCTTATTAGATACAGGATTTTTACTACGGCTCAATATATACTGCATTTCTCATTTTAATTTTTTTGAATTCTAATAATTTTAATAGCAAAACTGAATTTTTTAAACCCGTGACATTATAATAGCAATTTAAAAGCTAATGTTTCTATTCCAAGTATATCTTGGCATTATCAATCAAATATATATTTATTTACAAAAATAATACAAGATAAGTCTTTTTCTAATTAAAGATATATTGTACCCATCAATAACTTGTCAACACAAATGTTTACTTTAAATTGTGTGGGTGAATTAAATTTCTTTTCAATGAAAAAAATAATGTTTATCACTATTATTTAAGATATTTAGATACACTTAGTGTATTGAAAACAATAAAATCCCTTTATGTTGTTGTTACTAATGATACTAGGACAAGCCAAGCTCGCTATGCCTTGGCAATCTGAATTTAAGTCAATTGAGAGCGTATTTCGTTTAATCAGAGAATTGATTTTGGTATAATGGTAAGTTGTTATGGGCTATTTTTATTAGCTCTAATTAGTTAAGAATGCTTTTAAAATTATTAATTCTTTTATATATTTGCAAATCATTTCCAAGACTATTAATTAATTTGAAAGCATTATTCAGTATTCAGTATCTGAAAATAATGCATAATTATTTAAAATTATAAAAATTTGATAAATTTTATTAAAACTTGTTATTTTACATAATATATATATATATATACATATATATATATATTGTTATGAAACAAACTAACGACTCCAAATTTAGAAACAAAACATTTAATTAACAAAAAATTTACAAGGAGTCATATTTGAGTTCATAAAACTCTCGCGCTTGCGTAGCGTACCAAAGAGTCAATATCAATTTCCAAAACTGAAAAACGCAGCTTCTTCAGCCTGCTCCTCGCACTAATCTGTCTCCCTACTCACCTCCCCATCAAAGGCTCTGGAAATCAGAAAGCGCTGAGTAGGAGACGTTACAATATATATATATATATATATATATATATATATATATATATATATATATATATATATATATATATATATATATATATATATATATATATATATATATATATATATATATATATATATATATATACATTGAACAGTAAAAAATATTAATAAGCCTTTTCTTTTTTATTACTTAATTAGAACGTAATATCTAATAAATTTATCTAACAAATTCTTGTATTTATAGTGGAATTATTGTGGTAAAATATTTAAACTGTTACTGCATTTTGAAAAAAAATGTATCTTAGATTAAAATGCATTGTTATATATATTTGAACAAAAAACTTCTTGGTAAGGCATTATATAACAAGGCCTTTTTTCAAATGAAATTAAGATGAATATTTTCTTACAAATATGCTGTCAATAATCAAATCGTAGTTATTTTCGTCTTGTAAACGGAAAAAAAATATCGTTCCATAAACTTTGTTAATAAAGACATTTTTAAGAAACTTAACACTTTTTTTTTTTAAAATATGCGAAAAAATGTTTAATGTGTTTTTATTTTATTTAGTTGAAATACATACATGCTTTGTTTGAGTATCATAACATTAAAGAGTAGTTCTCAATTATTAAAAACGAAAATATTTTAAGCATTTTATTGAAATTTATAAAAATATTTTTCAGTATCAAGTTTTAATTTATAGATTAAAATAAAAAGAAAATGTTTTTTTCCTATTTTAATTTATACGCTAATTATAAATTAGAGATAATAATATTTTGATAGTTTCATCATATATTTTATTTTCTTTTAATTTTAAAAAAATAAGATTTTTTCCTCTTTAAACAAGTTATATTTATAAATAATATAAATTTATGCAAAATATTACTATCTGATTTATTGCAATATGTCATCCAATATATATATATATATATTAATTTTTATAAATATATATTAGCACTGAATACAAAATTCTCATTCTTGACATCATTTTTTATATAATAACTAATACAAATTTTATATTATATTGGGAATATATAAAAGTGAAAAGTAAAGAGAATTAAATCTCAAATCATACAAAAAATCAGCTATCTCCTTGATCATATGTCTAAAAATAAAAGAAAACTTCGTAACATAAGAAAATCCACAATCCTTAATAAAATGTAATTATTTTTTCAAGCAAATGTATCATATGAATTTGAAAATTTATTTTTCAGTTCCTACTAGGTTTTATTTCTTAACAAAAGAAATGTTTCCTCAAATTCTCTTTTCAAAATCTTGGAAAATATTTTTCTCAATGTAGAGTTCAGAAGACAAGTAGATCAGGAGTAGTTTCAAAATGCCTGGTAAGAAAGAGAATCATTGTCATTTTGCAAACACGGAAAATATATGCATTGAAAAGTACAAAAAAAGTTCAGTTCGAAAGAAATAAAGCAAAATACGAAAAAAAAAAAACTTTTAACTGAATAAATACATATGAATTTTCCTGAGTAAGTGAAAGAAAAATATTTTTCTTCGAAAAACAAACCTACCAGTTATCATGGCAACCTGCCAATTCTTGGAATATTTAATAAAATAATGCAATTTTATTGTTGGCTTTATTTTTTAACATCAGTCCCTTAAAATATTCCATAGCTTACAGCTTCAGTGACTTTAAATGCTGATGACAAAATGAGATATTTTCAGATGGCATTATTAACATTTGTAGACCTGGAGTGAATTCATTGCTGAAATTCGGTTTTAGAAACATTCTTAATTAAGATATATTAATGGAAATATACTTAAACATGTAAAGTATTTCAAAGATATATTATTATAAGAAAACATTTTATATTACTTGATTTCTCATAGATCATATATCTAGTAATACCAGTAAAATCTTCACATAAAATGTTTAATTTTTATTGCTTTCAGTTGTTAACTGTGACAGCATTCAAACTAAATAAAAATAAAGCAAAATTTTATTTGTATTACCAAATTTGAATGAGAAGTGCTTTACTGAAAAACGTATACTGAAAGTTAACGCATGTGAAAAATAGCACAACTTTTAATTATGTTTCTTAGTGGAATGGCAATGTACTCATACACATACAACTATAAATTATAATTTATGTGTATGTGTATTATTATGTATGTGAGTGTGATACTTTTTTTTAATAGCAAATAATATATTCTTCATTTATATTTTATAAGTTTTAAATATAATTTGTGCAATAACTTATGTAATATCATTCAAAATATATTTATTTTTATTGGTTTTAAAATATAAAATAATTCAACAATATAAGTTGTTTATCAGAAATAAGATGACTCTTTTTAATCAGAAATCTAACGTTTTATATTTTTAGTATGAAAACATTGCTAAGAGTTATAAAACAAGATTAATAATTTCTAATTGCTTTAAAATATAATATTTATATAAGAAAAAATATTTTTGGACATAAAAATAGTTTAATGATTAAAATATGTTGTTGGATGAGAGAGAGGTGATCTTTTCCTTAATTCCAAATAATATATCCTAAAATATACATTTATACCTTTGTTTTTAAAAAAAAATAAAGATTCTTTCAACAACACATGTACCAGGATTTAAAAAAAATTATGCATATATATGTATGTTTAATAATAATAATAATTTTTCAAATGATTATAAAGAGAATTACTTTAAAAATATTAAATAAGATTAACTTTTTTAAAGCATTTTGATTTGTATGATTGTTTAGTAAAAAATTTGATTTTTCAGTAAAAACATTATATATTCATAAATATTTTTAAGAAAAATTATGGAATACAAATTCATATTGTTTCATGCAGTATTTCTGATAGACCGTATAAACATTAGTTACGATTTTTTTAAGTATTGATTTTGCAATTATTTATATATATGCATAGATATTTTTTTTCTAAATTTCTTTTTTTCTTAAATTGTCCTTAGAGACATAACTATGATAAAATGTTCAATTCAGTATGTGATCAAATATTATATTCGTGTATCTTAATGCAGAGAAACAGCACTAATGCAGTTGCCCCCCCTACGCAAGATAAAAGAATATAAAGTATTTTAGTAATCCAGTCCTTGACAAGTCCCAAATTTGTTCTTATACAAAAAATATAAAATAATGCTTCCTTAACTATTATTTACTTTATTATCATCAAATATTATATATTTTGAATAAGTGGTTTGAAGAAAATATCACGAATGTCATCGCTAATATTTTTGGTACATAATTTTTAGACTTCTATATATATATATATATATATATATATATATATATATATATATATATATATATATATATATATATATATATATATATATATATATATATATATATATATATATATATATATATATATATATATATATATATATATATATATATATATATATATATATATATATATATATATATATATATATATATATATATATATGTAAACAATTGGCATTTGCTTTTTACTTTTATAAAATACACAATTGTGTGTGAAAAAAAGATTCTCAAATACATTAAATATATATAATATTTTTCCCTACAAATAAATAGAGTTATCTAGTTTCTATATTCAAATGAAAATATAAGAAGCCAAGTAAATTTAATAATTTAGTATAATTTTTGTTTAAAAGCAAATTTATGTTTTATGCAGCGTTTTAGTTTTATTTATTTATTTTTAGTATTTTTGTGAGACATTCATTTTAAACTCACTTCAAGAGTCTTCAGTTAGTATTTCGTACTCAATTTTAATGCATATTTTATGTCTACGTTTGCACCCATTTTTTGCATGAATAACGATTATTGCTGTTTCCTTATAGTATCGCGATGAAATTACATTTTAATAAATGTAAATGTATGTGTGTTTAGAGTATAAATTTTGTTTCTAAGAATACATTAATAAAATAATTCATCGAAGTCTTTCTCATAAATCATAATAAAAATAAAATGCATTTATTATAATTATTGGATATAAATTCTTATGATGTCATTCGTTTTTAATATATAATAATATATTATTTATGCATTTTCCTTTCATTTAGAATGACTTTCTTTTCTTCAGTGTTTAGTATTATCCACTAATGTGTATTGATTAGTTATATTGACGATTTTAATGCATCCAAAATAAGTCGAAATATTGGTAATGCTTGTATGTGTAGTTTCCAAATTATTATAATGAATAAGTCCACCTAATATTTTATAATCCAAATCTTATTTTCTGAAGTTAACAATACCAACTTCTTACTATTTTTAAAAACTATAAAAAAAAGAAAACATTCAGTTTTTGCAATAATGACACTTAAATCTAATTTAACCTGTCAGATAAAATGTATTAAATGTTAATATATTATATTTTACGTTATTTTATTTCAGCACGATTTGTTAGATTTTTAATTCAAAGGGTTGAAATTCGCTGTCTTTGAATTCTCAGTACTAAGAAAATAATAGAAATTCATTTCACCATAAGCTATCTAATTTATGAGGAAAACTAAATTTTAATTCCTGTACTTTAAACATTTATTTTTATCTATGTATTTCCAAACAAAAATTGCACAGTTATGAAATTCGAAATCTGAGTATAAACTTTGTACAATTTTAACGAACATGGATAATTTTATATTAAATTTGATTTGGTTTTTGTTAAATTTTCGAAATTGACGAATAAATTAATTAGTTGTTTAATCTACTCAGTTGCTCTTTTCTCCGTTTGAGTTAATTGAATCGAAAGTCAGTGAAAATGCATAGAATTAAAGCCACTAGATGGCGCTTTCATCACTTTGTCAAAGGAATCATAGTCTGAATTCCTTTCTCCTTGCTCAAATCGTTCAACAGCAGTTGAGCCGGGTAGTTTCGCAGTCCTTAAAGCAATGTGATTGAGGGAACACTCCACACCTTAGGAATCCACAGAAGTTGATAAAAAAAGATTTCTCATCTTTTTTTGTGGAGAACAGCTTTTTCTCAGTAAAGGAAGGTTTTTAGCTATAATCAACATTCCAATTACTGAGTTCTGTGAAAGTATGTGTTCTGAATTTAACTATTGATTTCAGTTAAGCCTATCAGCCGGGTCGACAGAACTACTGTTACTTGTGCCATGTGATTTTCTTCTACAATATTGGATCCTGTGTGCTTGTTAGAGGATAAATTCCCTTCTCTTTCGCTCGGTTGCTATTTTGATTGACATTTTATTGCTTCACAAAAAACTTGTCGTTAATTACATAATTAATTTTGATATTGTAAGTTTTGAAAATCTCTCTCTCCTTCCATTCTATCATTATAATCAATTGGAGTTCTTCCCAAAACTTTGAATAGCTTTTCGAATTTTTATTCATATTTAGTAAATTTTATGTTTAGTAAAAAATATTTGTGCTAACAATTTACATTCGTTAAATTTGTTATGTTCGGCTCCTTGTAGAAATAATTAAAATATGCTGTACCCATTGTTCATGTTAATATTTGTTGCCATTTTAAGGAGGATATATAGGAGGTTATATAAATTTTACAATGATAATGGTTATTTTAGATATCAAATTCATCAGTATAAAAATTGGTTTTCTTATTTACTTTTTGAATGACCTTATGAAAATATTTTTACATTTTTGAGAAAAGTACATTATTAAAATATAAATCCAGAAAATGCATTTTAAATGGACATTAGTTATAAAAGCTGAAAATTTCTTCTAGATATGTATGATAAATAGGATTTTTTTTATTTATAACGAAGCAAAAATAAAATATGACTGTACTTTAAATGAAAGTTTTAAACACTTTTACTGATTTTCTTTTGTAAATGATTTAATTCATGAAATTAGATTATTGTACAGAACTATAATGCATTTACAGTATTATATGTTGCACTTAAGAATTTTTTACATTGTGAGAAATAGGATTATCGTGATCTAAACTTGAAATATAACTTTTAAATTGTAATGTCCATTTTAATATGATAGAAAAACATAAACATCAAAACTATATCTTTTGAAACATTCCAAAACTTGCCAATAAAAAGGTTGATTGTGTCACCAGTCTTCTTATTTAAACTTATAATTTTAAAGAATTGATAAAAATTATAATATTATTGAAAAAAAAAAGATTTAAAAATGTTGAACTAAAAGTTATTATTCACTTATTAAATTTAAATAAAATCTTGCTCCAATAACATTTATTTAAATCAAAATGACAAAAGAGATAGCCAGAAATGGTCGGTTACTTAAGAAATTATGTGCATCCCAGTTTTAAATTTGTGCTGAAAGATGGAAATGGAAATGAACAGGACGGGGGGCATAATGAGCAGTGGACATCACCGCCCCTCCAGGAAGCGAGTAGGTCACCACCGAGATTCAAAATGTAAACGATGTTGTCGTCGTTTTACCACTTTTATTTTTTCGCACATAGGACTGTGTGCCTTGGTAATAGGGTACAGTGTGATGGGGGCCTTTGCTTTCAGAGCACTCGAAGCGCCATATGAAGAAGAGAAAGCCCATCAAGTGAGCAATTTGCGCCAAGAAACTGTTCGGAGACTCTGGGAGATAACTGACAAATTGAATGTGCTCTACAAGGATAACTGGACGCGAATGGTTTCACACGAAGTAAAGCATTTCCAAACGGAACTCATAGCGGCTGTAAAGGACGGGTATGATGGAAAAGATGGGAAGAGCCAGCAATGGTCATTTTCCGGAGCTTTTCTGTACTCGCTGACTGTCATTACAACAATAGGTAAGTCATATTGGCATATTCCTTCACATATAATTAATTATTAAAAATCCTACACTTATCATGAATATGTCTAAGGTAAATATCATAACTTAGAAAAATGGATATAATTCAACTTTAAAATCATACTATGTTTAAATTGAGCGTTACAAATTTCTTTTAAAATTGAAATAGGGTGATAGTATTTCTAAAATATAATTATTTGATAAAAAATATCGTTATACCCATAATTTAGACTCAAGTTTCTATCATGTTTTTCGCATAAAAATAGATTATTTCAAATATTTTAAAAGCAGGTAAATTGAAACACCTTCATAAGAAATTGAAGAACTATTAACAAATTTAATCAAACCAATGAAAAATATTCAAAAAATGAAGATTGTAAAACCACAAATTATACTGTCTCTGTGTATGTATTATACACTTACACTTAATCTTATATTGAAGCTTCTTAAATTGCCATACTGGCACCAAAGGCAGACTTGGCAATTTTCAGCAATTCATTCTTAATAGAATAGTAGATAATCAATCAAAACATCGATATAAATAGCACTTATATTACGGCCTGTACACTTAATTACTGAATGTATATATTTAAATTATATGCAGAAATTTAAACCTATAATTAAAAATCGGATGTCATATGTTTTACTTTATTGAAAAACATCATATAATTTCTTTTCAATTATATAAGTTTGGCTCCAGTTTAACGCATGTTCTCTAAAATATATGGTTTTAGTTGAATTCACTATGTGTTTTCAATTAATTGTTCAATGAGTCAGTATAAATTTGTTGAACTCTATGAAATTGTTTAATAAAAAATTAAATAAAAATTTTCCTTAATCAACTTAAAGAGCCATCGTTCAATTGAGGGGCTTATTTTATTCTAAAATAAAGAGCTGTTTGATACCAAATATTTGAAATTTTTAATCCCTGATTGTAATTTTGGTTGATTTTGATCCTAACTATTTTGACAGATGTATATAGACATGACTCTGAACGACTTTAAAATGACAATATTATTCGATGTAAACTTTTAATTTTTTAAAAAAAAAATAGTAAAATTTATATTCTGACATCGTCATTCCTACACCGTTCTTTTTCTTTTAATTTTAATGGGTTTAATACAAAATTACATTTTAATCAGAAGTTTTGCATTACAAAAATATTATATAATGTAAAAAATATTTAAAAACACATAAAACTGAGTTTTTTACAGCAGAATTTAAGATAATAATAAAAATTTTGATGTGCCATTTTCAAATCTTTCAAATTGAGAATAAAAATATACTGATTTATTATGATTAAGAATGTGAAGAATTTGTGCATTTACATTTTAAATAAATATAAGATTCTCCTTAAATACATATAAATGTAAATTTTTATGAAAGTAAATTCAATGTGGTGGTGTATTTAAAATACATGTAAGAAAGCATAGTCGCTGATGATTTTACTTAAAAACAATGTTTATCCTTTATCTTTCTAAACTTTTTACAATATTTTTACAATACTAATAAAATTTCCAATTAAAATAGAAGGAAATATTTAAGAATTTAAATTTTTGACACGAAAAGGAAAATCACAATAATTTTGATCGTTTGAGAGTTGAAATTATATAATTTAAAGATAATACTGAGTTAGCATACATTATTATTTATTAAAGTTAAAATTAATATTCCATATTGAAATATTTTACAATTAAAAACTGAAATTTACCCAAACCTGAATATTCCTTAAGTTAATTATAAATGGGAAATTTGTCAAATTTATACAATTTAGTTTAAAATACTACTTTCCTGGAATTTTAAAATAACTCATGAATTAAAAAATAATTTCAATTTTTCAAACAAATTACTTTAATTACTATAAAAAAAATTTAAAAGGATTTTTTTACAATCTTTAAGCACAGATAATTCAAAGAAATCAAGCAATTTAATTATTAATTGCTTAATTTCTTTGAAATAAGTGAATATTTCTTATGCATATTCAGTTTATCTTATACTACACATTTCTTTTAATAATTCATTCAATTTTTAAATATCCTTGTAGGTGCTTCTAAAAGTCAAGATAAAGATATATCATCATATATATCATATATATATATATATATATATATATATATATATATATATATATATATATATATATATATATATATATATATATATATATATATATATATATATATATATATATATATATATATATATATATATATATATATATATATATATATATATATATATATATATATATACATATATATATAATATATATATATATATTTATATATATATAATGAATTACGTAGAATTACAGTAATATTTCAATCTAAGTGATGATTGGCTTACTTTTACTGTAAACCCAATTCATATCATTCAGCCTGGACCCTTTTAATTAAAAATGAACCCTCGAAAATTTGTAAATTAAAAATGTTTTCTATTTTTATGCATAAAATATAATTCTCTTCATTTCATTAATTATAATTAACTGCAATATGTTTCATATCACTCAGTATTTTTTTATTCGGTATTAATTTATTTACTTGCAATTTTAATGTAGGTGTTGTTGCAAGATATATTTTATCAGTAGATTATTTTAAATCGATGTTCATGTACTATATATTCTATGAATACTGAATTTCTTTCTAAATGTCTAAAATTCATTTTTATTATAAGATGTATTTAGATCAACAAACATTAATCTAATGATTAATGTTTGTTGATCTAAATACATATATATATATATATATATATATATATATATATATATATCGAGAGAATGAAAGGAATTTCATTACATTGGAATTTTAACATTTACATCAAATAATGAATATTACAAGCATCTACTTCTCGAGTAAGATTCTTTTAACTTTATAATTTGGCAAATATTACTTCATAAGACATTTTCCTAAATTTATACATGTTCATTTTTTCTAAGATTTATTAATAGAAACATTTTTTTATTCTGTTGTTAGTTTTACGGATAATGAAAAGCACTGTTTACAAAAAATAAACCACTTTCACTGTTGATGAGGACTTATGAAGTTTATATTGAAAATTAGTTTTAGCTCTTTGCAAGTAATTTTTTTTCATCTTATACAAACTTCTTAATTTAGAAGAAAACAGTAAGGAAATTTCAGTTAAGTAGTTATTTGTTATCATACAGTGAACAAACAAACTATATCCGGATTTTAATATCATCATCTTTTGAAACAATGTAGCTTTAATTTATTTTGCAGTTCATTACAATAAAGCTGATTAATTTTAAATTTATAATATTATGAAAATTTCCTCGTAAGTTTCAATGTTTGCATTCAATTAAAAATAGGGGCTCCCAAAATATTTGCTCAATGATATTTACTTATCATTTTTGGTTTTACATATTTATATTTTTTAAAATTTATGATTAATAAACCTATATTCATGAATTTTAGCTATTCAAGGCTTTGTATTTTTATAATGAACATAATTTCCACAGAATTAGAATCTTATAATTTTTAGAAAATAAGTTACATATTATAGAATTATAAAGAAAAAGAAAAACAATGATTTCGGAATTAAGGAATGTGAATGAGATTAAATTTTTAATCTTGTATGAATAGCTACAAATTGATTTACAGATTTATTTTAAATTTTATTAACACATTGCACTTTGGATAACTGTATATTTTTTCTGTGGATTTGAATAAATGATCGGCGGAGTTATGGTAAAATATGGGGATTCAGAATTTACTTTCTGCAAACAAAGTTCACTAACAATAGTAAACCATAAGTCTTTAAATGAAATATATGTAATAAAAACTAGCGTTTCTTTAATTCCTCTTTAAATGATCGTTCCTTGCTCAAGGAAAATTTAAATGTTACTTATTCTCAAATCACCAAATATTATTGTTATTATTACCAAAAATTATCTTTTTAGAATTTTTTTTTTTGGAAAGCAAATACATATTACTATCGTGATAATCTCCTGAAATATTATGATTTGTTTTTCTTCTTCTATGAAATGGAACAAATTATAGTGAAATTTATTTGATGCAAATATTAAAATAAGGATTAAAAGTGTATTTATACTGAATCATTCAAATAATTTTATTCCAGTTTTAAGCAATCTTTCCTAAAACTGATTTGGATGTGAAAATCTCTAGCAAATCACAACGTACAGAATTCTGTATTATTATAAAAATTTTAAAAAATAAACTGACACGCATGAATATTTAAATGTAAATAAAAATATATTCTCATTTGTTTCCAAATAATTTTGATAAATAAAATAAATTTGCTTAGATAAAACTAATAAGCAAATGTAACTCAAATAAAAATATTCAAATAGAGATCATAAATGTTTTTCAAATTTTTCAAAGTCCTCTTTTATCATATAGTGTTGCTCTTTAATCATATTACTGAAGACGATAACTTATTTTCCGAATCTTTATATAATTTTTATTTACAGATATGCAGCTTATTTTTAATTTAAGCAAAAAATTTTATTGTGTTTTGTAAAACATTAATTATGCTCACATCAAAAGAAATTATTGTAAATGCTTTTATTAAATCAAAAAGTATTTTATTAATGATATTATATTAATAATTATTATTATTATATTATTAATATTTTTCATCAAAAGTATTCCTTTACTTAAAATAAATGATATTATAGGGAAACAAAATCATCATTTCTCCAACATACACTTTCTTCCATTAAAATATTACAGTTATATTATTTTTAGTTTTATTAATTAATTATTTTTGTTTCCATATTTCTAAGATCTAAAAAACAGCAATGCACAATTAAGTTTAAAATATTTAATAAGTACATGAAATAAACTTTAAAAAAATTACTTTTCCAGTGATATTATTTACAAAGTTGACCTAAAAAAACACTTGAATAAATATTACATATTTACCAAATAACATGGCTTGATGTAATTTCATTCTTCTAACAAACATTTATGCAAGCATTTTCCATATTTATGCGCAAAAATTTATAATTTAAACATCAAACATTATAATTTAAATTATAATTCAAACAAAACAAAGCAATTCCAACAAGTAATAATAATTGTAAATCCGAAGTCATGATAGCTTTAAAATATTTCTTATTATTTTCTGAGAAAAGAATAACTCTATTTCATTAACAATTATTCTCGTCAACATACAAGTTTTCACTAAATAAATAAATTTTTTGAAATAATTTAGTGTTAACACTTATCCTTTGTTTCTGAATTCAGAAATGTGAAGTTTATTTTCAAAAATTAGTTTAACATATTATTTGTGCTTTCTATTCTATAAAGATATTTATTTTTTTAAACTAAAGATAATTTAATTACTTATGCTTAAGTCCATAGAAATCTTAAATATTTTCTTGGATACGGCATGAAAAATCATAGAAATAATATTACATGTTCACTACGTGACGTTGAAAATAATATTAAATTTTACAATCTTTAAAACAAAATATCCTCTACGAAGTTATAACTGACAAATATGCTAAATTGCCTAAATGATGTGAAATTTCTATTATATTATAATTATTACTAGAGTTAAATTGTTATTAAAGATTTCACTTAAAAATGTTCTCTTGTCGAGAACTGAAATAAAGTGTGTCTTTTTAAGACTTCCTGCATGAATTAACTTATTCTTTAATATCTAAGGAATGTGCCTGTAGCGAACAAAAATGTATAAAACTAGATGTATATTCACTCTATTCCGTATCTCTTGCTATACAAAAGGTTGCTGCGAACAGAAACAGCTGCGGCCATCGATCACTTTCATATGCATATTTTAACGCCGTCTGATAACCGCCTGCATCTGTTTTTACGTATTCCATCGGGCGTGGAAGTTGTCGCGTAACAAACATAGGAAACACAAACAGTGATGGATTGTTCCGGTTATATCCCGCGTTTTGGAAAAGAGCAGGAGTCCATTAAAATATATGGGTAGCAAATTATTGCTGTTTTGATATGAGGGAAATACAAGGAATTAAGCTAATATAAGCATTCATCTACTTTTATTATAATTTCAGTTCTTAATAGGTTCAATAAAATTACAAGTCGCTATGTTTTAAGTAACGTGTTTAAAGTATATTTTTGTGAAAATTAAACAATCTTGAGCTAAAATCATAAAGTATAGAATGAATAACGTAGTTCTTTGATTATAATTATTTTGCATTTTTTAATAAATAAAATTGTGCTTACAAACAGTGTTTTTATGTACTTATTCATTTACATTCTAAATGGCAACAAGATAATTTCTATGTCATAAATGAAAAGATATAAATAGATATAATAATGTATCTGTTTATAGTAAAGAATTATTTCATATATTAACATAATTTTTCATCGTCACAACAGGCTATTAGAAATAATTGCGAACAAATCATTACTTTGACTAAATTATTTATAACAAATCATTGAAGAGATTGCATAATATAAATTAACTCACACATGATTTTAGATGTATAATTGAATGCACTTTTTTCTATAGTTAAAATACTTTATTCTATTTTAGTATCTATAAAATGATTTGTATGAAGTCCTTTTACTTACAATAAACACAAGTTCAATATATGTTTATGCAACAAATTCAATAAATACAAATAAAAATGAATTATAAATATACATTTGTAAATATCGTAAGCAATATTAATAAATTTCAAGTAATTTTTAATAAAGAACAATAATTGATTTAATTATAAACACTATAAATCTTATGAAGAAATATAATTAATTACTATATTATGGATATCATATTCATTATTTATCGTATTCAATATTTCTACTTATCTCGTCATTTAAAATTTAAATTCGGACGAGTAGAATTCATCAATATCTATATTATTGCACTATTATATTATTAAGAGTCTCATTTTTACATTGAAATTTACCAATAGTTTATTGCCATCCAAGGCAATGAATTATTATTTAGTATATTTATAGAATAAATAAGACATTAAAATTTAAAATAAAATTAGAATGCGCAATTTTTAATCTAATTATTTGCAATTACAATGACTATTTATAATTACTAAGAAAAAAATATTGCTTATTAAAAATAATTTTGAAAAATAAATAAGTTATATGCAATCCATATGAAAAGGTATAAATAATATATTCTCCCAAGATAAATAGATGGAAAACAGTTATTTTTTTAGAACTTAAGTATTTAAAATGTAAATATTCTTTTTTTATTGTTTGTATAATCTGCATATTTATACAAACGCATTTGTTACAGTACATTTGCTTAATCTGGTTATATTAATTTTTAAATCATATAAATTACCTCTAACAATCCTTGCGGAATGTTACAATTATTGAATTTTAAGAAACTGCAATTATTTTTATTTTTAAAAATTGCCTTAAATAATATTTATTGATAGGTTTTCCTTACAATTTAATATTGATTTTCATTAAAAAAAATCGTACATTATTTAAAATAATACAGTATATTTTATGAAATTTTTGTTTGCATTTTTTATAAAATTTTTATTTTTAACAAAATTTAATAAGATGTGTTATTATATTTTGAATTGTATTATGAAAATTTTAGGAAATGTGTAAATTTTTGAAAATAAAAAAACACCAAGCAAAGTGTTTTTTTAAATATATGATCATTTAATAGTTGATAATCGACATAAATTTTATGATTATTAAATTATTTATTAAGCTTGCAATTCTGACTAAAATACTTAATCAAAAATTTAAAAATATATGTTAATATTAACATATAATCAAATCATACTGAAGCTTGGTATAAGTGTATAAGGTTCTTAATTTTTTACCTTAAATTTTAAAATTAGTAAAAATGCTCCGATAGTAAAATAGTTAATGTTATTGTATTATAAATGGCAAGAACAACTTTCTACAAGATTTATTAGCATACATCATTTTTGTAACACATACAATGCAAACAGCTTGTTTTCCTGAATGACAAATTTACTAATAACTAATCTATTTCATATAATTGAAAATCACGTTTATCATAATAAATTAAAAATTTGAGTTTAATTTTGGAAATTTGAACACAGATTATAAAAAGCCGTTTTTATTAAAATGGTTTAAGGGTATAAGTAAACATGTATAAATATCAAGAAAAATTTAGTTTGTTAATAAAAAGTAAATTTTCAAGATATTAATGTTTGAATTATTTGTGGCATGATACAAATCATAATAACTCAACATAATAATAAAAAATCAAATAATAAATATAATTTTTAGAAATATTACTATGATTATTGATTGTTATATTTTAAAGCATACGACTTAAGGAATTCCAATAGTTGAGAAAATCATTTTACTTCTAGTTTTTATAGTATCCTTAATTCTTCCGAAAGAAGGTTTGATATTATTTTTTCAACACTATAAAATTCTTTAGTCTCTTTTATTTCATTTATAAATTCTCTAAAGTGGAAATAAGATTTCATTTCTCTTCAGTCCTAGGAAAGTGTTTACTTCTATTTAATAACTTTATGAGGAATTAATTTCTCTTCTTATAAGGGGATTTCTTCATAATAAATATTGTCTTTAACAAACTATATTTAAATAATAATAGAATATTGTACTTAAAAAACAATTGTTAGTACTGATATCTATTAATTACATAATTTAATTAATAACCGTTTAAATTTAATGTATTTAAAATTTGTTAAATAATTCAAAAAAACATGTGTTGTGTATACTTTAATTTTCATTAAGCATTGAAATTTAAGAGTATGTAATTAGTCATACTCTTAAATTTCAATGCTTAATCATTAAAAGTCTTTTAAATTTCAGAAATCTCTTAAATTTCTATGCTTAATCTTAAATTTCAATGCTTAAATTCAATGCATTAAGTCATTAAAATTTGAAAAAAAATATTATAATTTCACAATAAAAACAAGGAGATTTTATTGATTGCTTTGTAAGGAAAAAATAGGAAAAAAAACAATGGTACTGTGAGTATTTACTCATATATTTATCGCCACTGCATTACAATCAATAATTATAATATCCGTAATGTTTATCTTTATGACAAAATAGTGTAAGTCAAAATTAAAACATTAGGGTTATAGTATTTTTATGCTTTATTGTAATTTTACTGATATTAAAATGATATCGTTTTTATTTTCTAAGATTTGACACATTTAGTATTTTATTAGTCATTTAAGTTTATATAATTTTTTTTCGTCAATCACATTATACATTGATCTCATATTGTCTGGTAGTAGAAATGACACATACCCATTTTATTTATAGATTTAGTTCTCAACAATGAAGAATTGTTATATCTGAAATGAAACTCATTCTTTTATTTCGTATGGGAATGTGGTATCAAAGCTCTGATTGTGATGGATAAACAGCGTGAATTGATTGAAATAAATGATGTTCATGAAATCCTTACTTTTGTGATGTATCAAAGTTTCATTATTTTGGATTCTCTTTCTCTCTCTCTCTTTATATATATATATATATATATATATATATATATATATATATATATATATATATATATATATATATATATATATATATATATATATATATATATATATATATAAAGAGAAAATATATAGTTATATTAAATTCATAACATATATATATATATATATATATATATATATATATATATATATATATATACATATATATATATATATATATATATATATATATATATATATATATATATATATATATATATATATATATTATGAATTTAATTAACCTCTCGCTTGCTAATTAACCCTTTGATTTAATTAACCCTTTGATATAAGGAAGTAAATTTACTACAACTTTAACTTAGAAACCACATTAAAATAATAATGAATTTATGAAATAATTATTTTATAATCTATTATTTTCTTAAATTAATTCAATGGAAATTAATTTTTAAAAACAAAAAAAAATATTTAATATTTTTGAACTAGTAATTGATATTTATGAACAGTTAGTTTTTATATTTATAATTTTATAAAGCTAGAATTTTTATAATACTTTTCTTAGCAATAGTAAAGATGGACGAGCAAGTTTCCATGACTTTCATTTTATAAGTTTGGTTATTATTTTTCTGTACTTTTTGTGGGCATAGCTAATAATATATCACTTAATGATATTTTCACTGAAACTTATTAATTAAATAAATAAAAAATGTAAATGATGTAAAATGCTAGCGAACTTGAAAAAATCCCCGTACGAGAAATTCGAGTTGTGAAAAACAATTAAATGTTCTCTATTCCTCATGTGTTTATCATGTAAGTAAATTATTATTTCATACATAGCATATTAAACATTATTTTACATATTTTTTAAATATTTTATTAATTCAATTTGTTTCGATCAAAAGAAGAAGTATTTAAATATTTTTAATTTTTTTCACCATTCAATGCCAGAAATTTAGTAGAATTATGTCCCTAAACTTAACTGTAAATTTATGTTTAAAAGTAATTTAGTTTAGAAAAATATCGTATTTTTAACTATGCTAATTAAAATTTGGAAAAAAATATAACTCCTTTACGTACAATTTTATTACCTTTGTTTAAATGCAAAAATTGCTAAATATCATTTATTATTAAAATTTTTTTTTTCAAATTAAATTTTATTATTCAATCGTTATATTAAAAAATTTCGCAGATATTGAAATCATAAAACTTTTCGGATGATCTAAAATCCCTTATTGCTAGATCTTTGTTTAATCTAGCAATAGTTAAAGTAAGCACATTATCTTCATAAATGAAATAGCTCTGGAAAAATACATATACATTTTTGTACTCTCATTTATTTCGTCAGAAGCTTTTGAATTCGAAGTGGACTGTTGAAAGGAACAAAAATCGAAAAACTCATCCTCGATTCCCATCTCGTTAATTATGGGCTATATCCAATTCATTACATTTATTTCTTCATTACATCGCGACTTCAAGAAAATTGACTGGATATATTACGAATGAGATCTTTCTTGCTTCGGTAATTACAACTTTTCTGCTTTAGTAGCAACATTTTTATCCCGAGAGCATTCTCACCGTTGCCACTTAGCACCTTTCAACATTTTTTTTTCTTTCAGCAATGGTTTGATTTAGGTGCTAGCTAATGAACTATCATTATCATGGAAAGAGTATTTTTATATTGGTCAGAAGAATTTTCACGTTCCACTCTAGAACGAGAGGCAAGTTTCTGATCATGACGTTTACTTTCCTTTTAATTTCATTTTTAACACCCATGCATTCTTACCTTCTTAGGAATTTGCGAAATGTAGTTAATTGGTATGTTTATAGCATGATTGTTACGAGATATACTTTCTTATTTTTAGGTTAATCATTATGATGGTGCGATATTATCTGTGGAATGGTTATCGCTGTCAAATTTATAGACTTCTGCGGTTTTTCTTTCGTTTATAATATTTAAGAGTGTTATCAATTGACTTGAAATATAGCGATGCAGTACATGAATATTATCGACATTGTTTTTAAAATTTGTAAGGTAATCAAAAATAATTGCTTCTATTACCAAATTTATAGTCGCATATACATTTATTTTTTTAATTCAGTGTAAATACTTCTATTTTCGCATTTCAAAATTAATTCTAAGTTTAACATGCTTTCATAATCAGAATTTCTGAAATTTGGAGTTATTATTATTATTTTAAATCAAAGTTAAAGCTTCCAAATTTTATGCGTAACAATTATTGTTAGGATCTACTAAACATCTACAAAGAAATAAACCATTCATAAAATGAATTAGATGTGTGTAAAAAAAATAGTACCAATTTTGTTGATTTACTCAAGGGCAAAAATAGATAGTCTTTACTATAAAGCTTTAAAATATTTGAAGTATGCAATTGAAATCTAATATTACATAATTAAATTGCTATGCATATTTGTAAACGTTATCCACTCAATGTAGATAAATAATTATATTGCATTTATAAGTATATTTAATGTAAAAAATTGAACAGAAAATATTTAAGAAATTGTATTAAATATAGTTAAATATAGCAAAGATAGTAATTTAAATATATGTGATGTTAGTTATACACTTGGTAAATCTCATGTGAAATCTTTTTCCTAATAACTATATTGGAACAATTAATTATAATGATTATTGTCATTCATAAGTAATCTAATGTTCTTAAAATAAAACAAGTGACCAAACTAATAACGATTCAAATTCAACCATGTATCAGAAACCGGTTTTAATTCTTAATTTTTAAGGATATTAAAAAGCAGTAAAGAGCTCGATACCTGTTTAGTGTAAACTCTTGTTAGTGGATCAATAAGAGTAAAAATTAAAATATTACAAAATAATATAAAAATATATCAAAAAACATTACAAGAATTTTATCGGAGTGTTTACTATCTGAAAAGTACATAAGAATGTGATTTATTGTTACAACTTTAAGAGTAAACATGGGTAACATAAAAGGCGGTAGGAATATAATTGGAATTTTCAATTACACAACATACAATTGAAACGTGTCTCGTTAGCAATTCTGATTTCAATGGCATTCCATTTAATTTTATAAATATGCAGTTTTGAAGGAGATTTGGGTCCTCTGTCGTAATAAATTATTTCCTACTGGAAGATATTTAGTATTTATTTATTAAAATTAATCGATACATCTCCTTTTTAAAGATATATTAAACCAATAATTAAGGCTAATAATCTGAAATTAAAACTATATGTGCGCGTTTGCATTATTAAGTCCATTAATAATAATCATTTATGTTTGTGTTCATTTATAAGGTTCTTACCTGATTAGGAAATGTTGTATTTTATTCTTATAAATTAAAATAAGATTCAGGATGCTTATAATAACAATATTCTAAAGAGTACATATCGTGAATACGACAAACAGTTAATAAATATTTAAATTAAGAAATTAAGATTTAACTGACAGTTGTGTAAATTTTAAAATTATAATGAATTTCACACTTCCATAAAAATTATATTATTAATAACCCAGATACTATTCTAACAATAATTAGTCCAATGTGACAAAAGCTTTATTTGTTTTGACAGATTTTGAGGGAATGAACATAAAAACATATTGTTGATTAAGATCAAGATAATTGTTAATTAAGATCGATATAATATTTCACTTGTGCAAGAAGACGTGTAACTTTTCAGTTTTAAATCTAGGAAAATTAATAAAAAATATTATAAATACTTAGACTTGTGTTGAAATAATTGTTGCAAATATAACGAATTGTATTATGTGCAGGTGTATTTCAGTATCGCATCCTTTGCTTCAAAATTATTGGAAAAAGACATTATATTCAGATATACGTTTTAAATGTAAACTTGTAATTTAGGTAGACAAATTTAGAAATTAGAAAAAGAAAAGTTTAAGTTATATTGGAAATAAAATTGAAAAATGGTTAAAATATCATTAAAGATTAAAAAATAAAATAATAACTTAAATTCGGATATATTTTTTAATTCACACACACACACACACATTTTAAATACGTAAGGGTGTCCAACGATAATACAAAAGAAATGAAAAGGAAAACAATAAATAATAAATATATCAAGATAATAAAAATTTGCATCAATAAGCAAAATAATCTCAAAATATAAGAGCTAATAAGTATCTAAGGATACTATAAAAGTTAATTAAATGGGTGTCTTGAGTATCGAAAGAAAGGTGTTCATATTTTCATGCTCTTTAAGTTATAAATATGCCTTTTTATAAATAGAAATCTTAATGTAACGGTATTAAATATTTATCTGATTATTACTTCCGCAAAATATTATTAGTTATTTAATAATGTCGTAATTTATAATGATTTGCTTTTTTGTATCTTTTTTATGAATTAGTTAATATTTGTATTGATCTAACACAAAATTTATTTAATAAAGAGAAAATTTAAAAAAAAATTATTTAAAAAAATTTATTTAATAAAAAGAAACACGTTTTAACCAATATTTTTTTTTTAAATTATTGTATTATTTCACCTTAGAAAAGAACATTTTATGATTTTTTTTTAATGAAAATAATATCAGAATCAGATTTGTAAATCTTTGTTTACCATAAATAAAATATGTAATTGATAAATTATTCTTAAAGTAATCATTAAGAAATAACACATCTATTGTCGATATTAGGTTAAAATTTATGAGTGAATCTTCGACTCCAATGGTTCCTTAGTATTTTTTCAACATTCATTTACATTTTTAAATTAGAAAATTGAATCGCATATTTTACCAGATGTTATCAAAATATTAAATTATATAAAAATTATTTTCCCTAGAAAACCTGTAACTTGGCTAAAGATTTTATTAATTCGTATTTAAAAATTTATATTAATTAATAATTAATAAAATTATTTTATTAAAATTTTAATAATTAATAATAAAAGAACTTTTTGCTAAGAAGTTTATTTACATTCCTAAGAAATGTTAAGTTACTAATTATAATTTAATAGTCGAAAAGCGTAAAATATTAACGATCAAAATAAATTAAATGCTTTTATCTTGTATTAATAATATTCTCGAAGGAAGACACAAATAATTATAAAGACATACAGCTATACACCAATTGTTAATTTGATTAGGCTCAGAATGTAAACTTTTCATGTAAAATATTAATTAAAATCATTTATGGAAGGTTTATCATAGAAAAACTTTATTTTTTAAATAATGAAGTGACAGCAAAATGAGTCTTTTCTAATCTTTTTATTTTACGAGAAGAGATGTAAATATCCTAGTATGTTAATAAAATGTCACATTATGCAATTACAAATTTGTGTTAAAACACTACTTATTGGTGTTTTAACACAAATTATATTATAAATTGCAATTAATACATTTTCTCGCTGTCATTATAAAAATGATGTACTGAAAACACCATTTAGAAAGTAATTCTTATTAATGGAAATCACGTTATAAGCAAACATTTCTTTATTGTGTTTTTAAAGAAAATTTAATTAATGATTTGTGAAATCATAAAAATCAGCAACTTTAACAATTATTTGTCCATTAAATCCATTAAAACGTAATAAAAATTAACACTTGTGCTTGGTAAAAAATACTGTTTTTTACAAAGCAAAAGAAGTTTTCAGATTAAATAAAGGAAAGTAAATAGAAATTTAATTTATTTAATTAGAAAATAAGTGAATATATTTTGAAATTGTTTTTAAGAATATTACTAATTTATTAGCATCATCGTTTAAATAATGAATATGACTAAATTACTTTCAAATTAAAAATACTTTTTTAAAAAAACTGGCAAATATATATATATATATATATATATATATATATATATATATATATATATATATATATATATATATATATATATATATATATATATATGTGTGTGTGTGTGTGTGTGTATATCAAATGTAGTAATTTGATCGCTACTTCATGTGTAAAACTATTGTAATGCTTTTTAATGAATAAAAGAGTTTAGCATTTTTTGTTTTTAATAATGTTTGGATTTCATCCTATTTATCTTATCATACCTTGGTTTTATGTTATTCAATATCCTTTGCCCAACTGATACCAATCTAACTATTTAAGATCGTTATATGAAGCATTATAGGTGTCAGCAACCCATTTATACTAACAGAGAAGAATACAGATGTAGTATTTATATTATTTTAGAAGATTGAATTACCTTTTCATAATTTCTGAATTGTGAAATGCGATCGTTTACAAAACAAAAGTGTCTGTACATAAGATAGATGACGTTACCATCAGTAAGGTTTCACATCGGTTGTCTTGCCTGTTTAATTTGTATATTCTTGACACTATTTCCCTTATTTGTATGCCTTCTACAGCGCAGCCAATGAATAACTCTCAACAAAAACAAAGGGATATACTGTTCTTTTCTTATCCTGGTTCTGTTGATGTACTTCGATGATCACATACCCGATATACAGCATATTTGAGAATATGTACTATCAAATTTCTGTCGGCATCTTTATGCTTACAGGGTTTCAGCAACGAAGACATATGATATCATATAATAAATATTTTGAACAACGCTACGTTTATATTGACATCACATCGAATGCATGTCATTAACATGTTTATTTCTTTATATTAAATTTCAATTTGTATATATACTCACTTAAATCTTATGGAAGTATTTCTGATAAAAAAAACAATACATTCAAATTTATAACTGAAAGTATAATAAATGAATATTTCTCAACTGATGAAACAGACTAGAAAGCGCTTTTACTGTTTCTGATATATAAAAATATTATGCATCAATTACTTTACTTTGTATCAATATCTAATATTTTGACTGTATGACGTTGCAGTTTAATTCTTTGTTAGAAAAAATGTGTATCATAATCAACTTTTTCTTTTAAACTACGTTTTATTAAAATAGTTTACAGTTTACAATTGACAAAATTAATTGTATCAATTTTAAACTCGAATTAAAATTGTGATTCACAGTTATATTTGAATTTGATGACAAGTAAACTAATTATGAACGTTCTGTTAAAATGTAAAGGTAATTATCTTTTGTCATTTTCAGTTTCATCCTTAATTTTTTAAATTTATTTAAAATATAAATTCTGTAATTGAAAATATAAAGTAATATCTATTGAGAAAACACCTTAAAACTTTGTTGATTTAATATACTATAGTTTTTATAGCTAAAACTATTTGCAGTTTTAAGCAGAATTTTAAACATAAAATGTATGTCTTACATAATCTTCGTAATATTTAAAGAAAAGTTTAACATACTGCAAACAAATATTTTGATATTTATTGTTTTATATACATGTTTTTCTTATGCACAATTACTAAATAAATTGAGTAATATTTTCATTACTATAAAATTATGTTAAATTCTGTTGTTAAATTAATTTACTTTTTTAATAATATATGTGTTATTTTATACTTAAGCCTTATTCTTTTCATTTAAATATGAAAAAAATTTCAAATTCAAAATAAATATTTTATATTGCTCTATATAAATCGGAATCGATTATTGTAAAATAATAATTAATTAAAAAATAAACCCGTAAAAAATAAAGTTTTTAATTCAATTTACAATATTTTCAGTAATATAACTTAATGTCAAATTATTAGATTAATAAAACTTAATGACAGTATCGCTTACAACTTATTTTAATTTAAACACAACAGCATTTTTTCTTACACAAATACACTTTTGAACCTCAAACAGTTTTGGTAATTTAATAATCCAACTTTGTTAGCAAATATAATGATCACATGTTATAAAAATTGTTTATTTAAACATTAGAATAACTTATCATAGCTTTTAAGAACAACAATTTTTGTTCTTAAAAATTGTTTTTATTCTTAGAATATTTTAACCACAGTGGGAAAGTAACAAATAGATTCTAATTGTAGAATTAATAAAAATGTCCCTTCTTCATTCTACTAGTTTAAATGAGTCTTTATATAAAGACCACCAGTTGAATAAGAAAATTGAGAGATGATTCGATTTTGAAAATTAAAAATTTTATGTGATGATTACATGGTGTTTATTAATTTTTTTAATGCACACATAATCTTTTACATAGCATTTTCTTCTGCAATCATAGTTGAAATGTTGAGACAAATATACAATGAAAAATTTCAATTTTCGGTAAAATTTTAAAATCTCTTTTTTGACATAAACCTTATACGGATTTTATATTCATATTCCGGTTTAAAAACATTCAAACTATTTTCCAAAACGTAATATTTTATTTTGATATTTTTTTTGTAAAATAATTTGTCAATTTACATTTTATGAATATGTCAAAATAAAAATATTCACTTTGAGAAATTTTTTGTCTCCATCTTTATTCAATTCATTCAAACAAAATATTGTGTAAATATATTTATAACAAAGACGCTTCTATTTTCTTTCTTTTTTTCTTATTTTATATTGTTATAAAAAATCGCATTAATTTAAAAAAGCATATTTTAATAACATAGTGGATGTTTTTGTTTTAATATCCCTTTTGTTATATATTCCCTCCAAAAATCTCAGGACATTTCTTAAACTCTCATTAACATACATAGTTACCCCTGGAATGATTAGTTTTTTTATAAATTATCCAGAAGTAAGAAAAAATATCGCCAGATGAATTAATGATACATCTATTGGGAAAAAAGCCAGAAAAACTAATTTTTGCCATTTTGTCTATCATTCAACGAACGGAACTGGCAAAGACTCGCAAGTGATTACTTTTTTCTCGATTAATATATGCATTTTTATCAAGAATGCCATTTTAAATCAAGCGCTGATCATTAAAAGTATTTTTTAGTTGGTTCCATGACAGCGAATTCATTTTTTTTTCTGAGAGAGATAAACGAGTACTTGGTTCTTTATTCAAAGAAAAAGCATTTTAATTACTCGATTAAGTTAGATCTTTAATTACTGAGAAGTCAATTTTAATGTCTTATGCGACACATTAACTAAATATGTTTATCCGATTGAACTAAGCTGTTTTATTCGATGTTAACAAGCTTGATTACTTTCACTTAAAATTTTATTTTTAATGATTTCTTTTAACTTGAGATATTAAAAAGCAATTTTCTTTTCCTATGATTTGCACATTTAAATATAAATAACATTAAATATAGTCAAATTTTTATTGGATGTTTAAATATCGCTATTGAGATATATTTTATTTTTGAACTTTATTATGAAGGAGAATCTAAATCTTTGAATATACCCGAAAAGGAAGTCGAAAATAATAAATATTTTCACAAATGATAACAGCACTGATATGACTACAAATAGTAGATGCTAACAAGTTTGATAACTTACACTGAAAGTTATAATTTTCAATGGTTTATTTTAATTTAAATAATAAAAATCAGATTTAATTTCCTATAATTTTGTCAATTAAATTCAAATGCCAATAAATTCAGTTGATATTTTGATTGCCTGTTTAAACGTAACTACTAAGAAAAAATTTATTTGAGAACAATATTATGAAGTGAATTCTATATCTTTGAATACCCATGAAAATGCAGAAAACATAAGAACTATTTTAATGTGAGGCGAAAGCACTAAAATGTTTACAACTTGTAGACTTTAAGCTACGTAAAGAACAATTCTAATTTTAATATTTTTTTTTTAATTTTGATGTTTATAAATCTGAAATTGTGCCATGGATTTAATTTTGCAATGAAAAAGAAAATTAATACGTTGACTGCTATCTTTTTTAGATTATGTTATCATTTTGTACATATTTGCTGAATTCAAATAACTATATTTTATAAAGTACTTTTCATTCCGTAAGTAAAGAGACTCAATGTGAATAGTACTTGACAAAAATTAATATATTTTCATAAATTAAATCAAATTATTCATTTTAATAAATCAAACAAGGACCAAAATGAATATATATATATATATATATATGTATATATATATATATATATATATATATATATATATATATATATATATATATATATATATATATATATATATATATATATATATATATATATATATATATATATATATATATATATATATATATATATATATATATATTATGTATACATAATTTTACATTAAATTAGAAGTTATGTCAGTATGTCAAAAATTACCGTTTAAAGCTACACTGCTGGAACGGATCACAAATTGCAATGGAGGATAACATTAAGCGGGACATGAGGCCTAGTTGGATAAAATATATTTAGCACTCTGTTCACATATTAGAATAAATAATATTTATTGTTCTGGAAAGTACAAAAGCTGTGAAACATCTGAAAGGAAAAAAATGTTCATTTGATGCTGCATACGGAAAAATGGAGCAATGCATCTAAAAGTCAGCAGGCAACTTGAAGAAATGTATCAGTACGGGATATGTCCACCGTGGAGTGTGATACAGCATCCCACATGTGTTATCATACGTTGCACAACATTATCCAGCAACTGTTCATCCCATGAGCTGAGGTAATTTATCCCATTCCTCTGTGAGTGCACGGATGATGGTGTTCTTGTTTGTCGGAGGATAGTTTTGACCAGCAAATTGCCTCTCCAAAGCATCCCACACATTTTCAAGATCAGCAGAACATAATCGCCATAAGAAGAGTTGAATAAACTAGCTGTCTAAACAATCTTGAACAGCGAGTGTTCGATGACATGTTGCGTTGTCCTCCATAAAAACAAATTTATCACCGATAGCACCACAGAAAAGACGAACATGAGGAAGTATAACTTCATTAATGTATTGTTGGCCCGTCATAGTCTCATTCGCAACCACATGTAGGAACGTGCGGCCATGGATCATGATGCCGGCCCACGCCATGACACTGCATGTTGGATATCGGTCTCTTTCCTGGATATTTTCTGGATGATAAGCAGGACCACTCTCGCGCCAGATCATTTGGCGTCTACCATCCGATGACAGACTGAATCCTACTCTCATCTGAGAATAGTACGCATGCCCAGTCCTGTTCAGTCCAATTGCGTTGCTCACGACACCATTGCAAACAGGCAGTATGGTGATGTCTGGTCAATGGGACACTCACAACAGGTCTGCTGGCGTATACTCCTCCTCCCCTTAAACGTCTGGCAACAGTTTTTCGGGAGATGTGCTTTCCTGAGGCAGCTAGAAACTGATTTGCTACCTGCTGAGCTATGGTGCGTTTGTTCGTTTTTGCTGATAGGACGATATATCTGTCTTCTGCAGGCGTCATACTTCTAACATTCGATATTCCCCGTGCGGCCTACTACACATTCCAGTAGTTTTAAATGACTTCCACAGCCGTGAAACAACGGTGTGAGCGATGTCGAACTCCCTGGCAACATCCGTTAGTTTTTACCCTTCTTCGATCTTTCCAATGATTCGGCCACGCATAAAATCATCTAAGTAATGTCGGGAAAACATGCCAAAAATTTCAAGTTCGTCTAATAAATCCTTCCTGTAAAACTTTGACTTATAACAACAACTGTGCACACGCGTCAAAACCTTTAAAGATCTTATGAACGCTATCACTTGATGAACAGACTTGGAAAAAAAATTTGCATACGCATACTTCTTCTTACTATATCCCGCACTTATTCTAATTTTCTACATTTTGCTTCCTTTCATGTTGTGATTGCTATGTATGATAGTGTTATCCGTCTTTAGCAATTGTCCAGCAGTGTATATGAGAAAGCAATGTAATTAAAATTTATTGATTGAAATGGATTGCGTTAAAGAAATATTATGTATATAGCATTATTTATTATGAATTATATGTTTTCATCTGTATGAATTTAATAAATATATTAATTTTAAGTTTTTTTATTGGTATTAATTTTTTAAGCATGCATACATTTTTGTATTGATTCATTGTATTACTCAGTGGAAAGTAGTTTTAGGTAAAATATTCTCAGAGAGAATATATCGAGGGAATATATAAATTCACTTGGTGAGATCTCCATTACCATGAATAAAAGTCTCATGATTTCAAATCCTGTTTTTAAAATTATTAAATACAAAATTGTGTGTGTGTGTCGATATAAAATTTTATTCATGCATTGAATTGAAGATTTTGTTGTACATTTACAAGATATTAAAGTCTAGTAAACACACTGTTACTCAAAACGTGCCGGATATTTTAGTAACCTTTATTATTAAGATTTCGTGAACTGTACACCTGCAAATTTTAATGAGTTTCTTCCCATAAAATTTGTATAGATTTAATTTTAATATCCTTCAAAATATTCCCTTTTTACTGCACAAATCATTTGTAACTTGTTTTTGTGGTATATGGTTCAACTAGCTTTTTTGTCATTTAAATCAACTGCAGTTAGAATTGTAAAAATATAATTTTGGTTTAAAGAAAAATTGGTTTTATGTAAAACGTACTTTTTTGGTATTTGAATGCCATTTTTTTAAATATCTTTCTTGCACTCATTTAAAAAATCGTTTAATTTATTTAAAAAATTATACATACAATATGCAATAATATTATATGAAGACGTTGCTTTATATAATTATCAATGCATAAAAAATTTTTGTTTCAACTATTGTTGCGGTTGTCACTATAATATTATTCATTAATTTAGCATTTTTGTCATTTATACTGCTTTTTGTATCAAATGGTGTGATACATAAACAAATACATCGAAAGAGTTCCATTTTTCTGTTACGTGTATTTGACACATATACTTGTTAAGTTATTTACAACACAATATTTATGAATTTAAACTTTCAAGAAAATTTTCCCAATGTTGGGTTTCCAACAATTTGTATCTAAAATAATGTAAGCCAAATTTGTGCATGGAATTCTTTAAAATAATGCCACAAAATTAATTTTTGTATTATTTCTAATAAGAGAAATGTATTAAGATAGTAAACAAGAAGTCTTATGGTAAAATTTATTCTTCAGAATTAAGTCATTAAAATGTTTTTAATCGTAAAATATTTTGCTAAAATGTGTGTTAAAAAGAAACAATTCCTATAGAGCTCTAAAATACAACTTTACTAGTTTTACAGATGAAAAATTGGGATTATAGTGACTTAATGCATTTCTTTACTTTTTTAGGAAAAATTGTAATTTTATCATCGAAATGAAAGCTGAGAGTCTTGGTACATTTCTTTGAAACATTATAGTTCTATTATTTTCCTTTCAGTTGGATAAAAATGGAATATAGATTCAAATGAGATTTCTATAATAGAATTGAATAATCATAAGCAGAATTGCATTTTGTGCGACAAAGCAAACTAATATATTAAATGGAGTCATTTGGTCCAACAACAAATATGAAAAATGCTAGAAAATAGTGAATCTTTTTAGAAACATCATCAGCTTTTATTTAAACAATTACATTATTGTTATTATTGTGATTAAATAACTTTAATTACTTGACCTTTTTTATTAACACTATTGCCTAAATCATTCAAAATATAAAATATAATTAAAATCGATTTTAAAAAATATAAGAATGTGAACTAAAAATTTAAATTTAAATTTAATAGTTCACGTATAATGGCTCATTTCGTATACTCTCTTTAATAACAGATTTTAGTTAAACAAACAAATAATTTAACATATTTTGATTAAATTAATTTTATTATTTTTGAAATATAATAGGTATAAAGTTAAAATCAAATTTTATTGCATATTTTTGTTACAGATATTTGTTTTTATTAAAACAATGTTTTATAGAATTTAGCAAAAATAACCATAGCATCTTGATTTAAGTTATGTTTATATTTATAAAATTCAATTAATTTTAAATTTACTAATTATTTTCGAAACATTTATAAATTTCTGGGAAGTTTCAGAGTATTAAGTAATATTTCTATGGTAAAGTATTGTTTTCTAAAGAGGGAAAAATATCATATTTACATTATTTATTAGCTATGGTTTTAGATATCCTTATTATTAGTATCAACATTATTTTCTTAAATATAATATTTAAAGCAATAGCATTTAATTAGCAAATAGATCATACTACCAATATAGTTATCAATTTATCTCAGTCTGCCTCCTTATTTTATGTTTAAATGTTCAACAAACATCATGCATTCAAGTACTAAATTGAATCAAATATTGAGATTGAATTCATAAAAATGTTAAAAATTATAAAAGCATGAGTATACAAAAATGTTTCTAGCTACTAAGTATGAAATATTACACGAAAAATACACAGAAATGAATTGAACATATTTTTACATTAAATCTTTAGTTGGCGCATATTAATTACATATATGGAAACAAAAAAATTATCAAAATAAAAACGAGTCAAAATATAGCTCTTTATGCGTGATATCAATTCAAAGTAAAAATATATCGTTTGGCAAAAACAAATATTTTGAGAATAACTACTTTTCTTATGCATTTAAATTGTTCCCAAAACTTTATCAAATAATGTAATGTTCTTTATTGCATTGTGACATGCATTTTGTAAACTTAAAAATAAATTTCAAATTTTCAAAGTTAATTTGTGCTGATTCACTTGGATTACTTTATATTTGTATATTGGTTTATGTCTTTGGTAGGAAATTCTACGAATCTATTAAAAATGTCAATACCGTTTGTGTATGAGTGACGTAAATTGTAAATATGGGTAAATTGCTACTTTCGTGAGACGTACGTTACTATAGCTACGACCTAAATTATTAGTTCAAAAGGAAATGTTTGTTCAAAATTCAAATCATGAAAGTTCCTTAAAGCATTATCGAGAGTACCAAAGCGAAATATTTCTCGCTTTCTACTTAATGGATAAAGGTAAAATATTAGAGGAAACAAACATTTTTGGAACAGTATTATCCATTAAAATACATTTCGGTAGGAATAAGTTTAAAAATTTGCTAAGAAGCGCATATTGAATAAATATAAGATTATCTGTAAATACAAATTGCCTATAAGAATATGATTGCTTAGCAAAATGCAAAAAAAAAAAAAAAAAAAAAAAAAAAATTAAAAATTACGCAAACTTTTTATTATGTCAGAATGTATATGCATGAATAAAACTTTGTTTTCTATTACGTATATATATACATATATATATTTATATAATTTCTCTTTGGTATCATATAATTTGTAATTTTTTATAGTATATATGACCCCTTATGACAAATAATAAAAAATATAATTACATAATCCATTATTTATATATATATATATATTATTTTAATATATTTAGTTATATTTATTATTCATTTATATTACTACGTGGGGATCTTTTGTATTGCAATATATCAATCTGATATGAAAGGAAAACATTCTTTAATTTCTTTAGGAAACACAAAATTTATGGAAACTCATAGGTGGGTAGCATAAAAATATATTTATTCAATTTGTTTCATAAGCAATTTTAAAGAAATTTTTTGTGTTTTTATATTATTACACTATTTTATTATATTTATAAAAGAAAATATTTCCTGAATAACTTAAATTTAGGTTGTATGATCACAATTTTATCAAAATGAATAAAACAATTGAAAACGTTATTCCGTTTCATATTTTTTAATAATTTTAATACTATGAACACGTTATTTATACTCATTGATTCACAAATGTAAATAAGTTTAAAATACAGTGCAAATACAGCATAAATTTCAAAGAATAAATCTGAATTTCTCAAATTCTAAAATGGTTCCTTTATTATATACAATTAATTAAATATTAAAAATATGGGATGAAACATCAGTTAAAATTTGTCAGCAAAATTTCCATTTGGGAAACGAAAACTTTTTTTTTAATATTATCATTATGACACCACACATGCTGAAGTTTATTAAATTCTCTCCTCTTAAAAAAATCAAAATAAAGAGTCTCATAAATCAAAAATATATTATTAATAAAAAAGTTGCTCTTATTAAAGCATAAAATATAACAATTATGAAATCAAATATCCTCTTATATGCATGTCATTTGCATTTTGTTATCATTTGCTTTTTAAAATTGAAGCCTATATAGACTAAATTAATTAAGCATTTAATAAAATTAACTCAGGCCTAACTTCGAAATTTATAAAACTAATGTCTATTATATATATATATATATATATATATATATATATATATATATATATATATATATATATTAATGAATATTTCCATATTTTTCTTGTATATTCTGCTTTTAATCATATGAAATTAACTAAGAATATTAGAAAATTTCTTCATTAGTTACGATAAATATAGAATTAAATATTGGATTATATATTGTTTGAATCAGATATTAAAATTCTGTCGTGAGACATGAATCCATTTACTACATTTGTTTGCATTTAACCTCGTAAACTTATATACAATTCTTAAATTTATTTACTTCTACATAGGCTTTTATTTATCAAGTTTTAATTAAATATTTTTATAAAATATAGGTACTATTAAATTATACCCTCGGAATCGATGATTGAAGAGATTGATAAACATTTTCCATTAGAAATGAACATTGACGTATAAATAAATTTTTTACATCATTATAATTACATTTAAAATAAATTTTATTAATAACTGTGAATTATTTAGTTTAATTATTATGAATAAATGTTTGCACTATTTTTTAATATTAGTATCTAAAAAATAAACATATTCAACTAATACAAATATTTGTCATAGTAATTGCAATTTCTTTTTCTTTCCCCTCACGATAATTATCGTAAGGAGATATGTAATTCACAATATATTTTCCATCATTCACATAAGTCTTTTCAATAACTTTTTTTTTCTGTAAATTATAAATCTCTACTTAAAATGACATTGAATATATGCGTTTGATTAATCTCATTAAAGTGCATGGCCATTGTCTTCTTATAGGATGCGAATGAAATTTAAATATTGTTAAATATTGTTTTTGAATGCTTAAACATATAAAGAATATAAGATATAATTTTCAAAGATTATTTTGCATTTTATATTTTGTAAAAAATATAATATGCTGATTATTATATCGCATTTATCAAAAATTTCAAGCTTATCGGTAAAAAATTGTTACTATTACAATCATCCTTTTTTACTTCTTATATTTAAAGGTAATTAATGATTTATTACATAACAATAACTATTCCTTTTGCCATTATGTATATATTTAATTTTATGATAAAATTGATTTAATAACTAAATAATTTTTTTATTTTTTCACATATTTCATAATTTAATTATGAAAGTTATTTTGTGTTAATTGCAATAGATATATTTTGCATTACTTAAAATACTTTTATAGGCTATATATTATAGTTTTTGATTATTTTTCTTGCATTTAATTTAATCTATGAAGTTATTTTTGTATATTTAAGTCTAAAATAATTTTTTCTCTCAACGTATTTTTTATTATATTCATTATTAATAATATATATATATATATATATATATATTTATATATATATATACTTTAAGACATAAAAATAATTATTATTTATATTAATTTATAATGACATTGGAAATGAATGGATACGTTTCAATATCTTTTAACTTTTATTAAATATAAGCAATCAAGTTTTCACAAAAATATTGGTATTTTGTTGTAATAAACTAGGATATATAATTAGTTTAATTTACAATAAACAAGTTACTGCGACCTAAATACTTAAAAAATCATGTAAAAGTAATTAACATATGGGAATAAATGATTAATTCTTATATAACAATTTAGAATGTTTATTGCTAGATGGATCATGTGCTTTATTAGATTTAAAGTATGGCAAACTCTACTTTAAGTAAAGAAAGAATAAATAAACAGCATTTATTGTTTATAACATTAAACAAATAATTTATAATCACAGGTAGTGTTTTTGCCTATGTTTAGAAACTTGAAATAATCTATTAAGTTTTAATTAAAGAAAATGGCAAAATACAAAACATTATTTTAATCTTATAAACAGACTGATATTATGTGTCAAAACAAAATGGATTTAGCATTCAATATTAGATGGTAATATATCGTTGTAATCAGCAGAATTCGTATATTTCTTACTTTTTAATTGAAAAATCGATTTTTCATTATCGTTATTTTTATTCGCGCCATTTTATTTATTGGAAATCGAAAAGGCATGATGCAGCAAAAATTTTCTTCTGGAAATTGCTAGTACCGGAAGCTGAAAACGATAAAATTTTGTGAAAAACCAAAATAAAAAGAATAGATTTACTTCATGCTAGCGGAACACCAGACAACACTATCCGACAAAAATAGAGAGGGAACAACTCCGAGAGTATTTGAGGCCTTCCACATAGCTATTGATCGAATTGTCAAGCAAGGGTCGCGAAGCGAAGTGAAGGAACGTGCGATAAATGTTGGTGTGTTCTTGGATTAGGGGAAGGGAGAAGGTGGAGAAATTATCACAAAGGGAGAGAAAGGCGATGATTCGAATCATCTAGCTCGAAAGGTGAGTAAATTTAATCCGCCTCTTTTGTTTTTTTATAATGTGCAGACATGCGTCCTCATCAAAATCAAAGTTAAATTTAAGATTTTTCTTTTCATTACATTTATTTACTAGTCAATGAATAGAATATTAAAGTTTAAATTAAGACACTTTGATGCTTAATTGAAGGTTTGTTTTCAAAATCTCAAAACTGAGATTCCTATAAAACAATTCTTGATTTTCTAATTTTGTTATTTGAGTTGCTTGATTGTTTTTTTTTATTTGGTGAAGTTTAATTTTACATTTTTTGAAAAGAAACAAAAACACATATGGAGTTATTTTTAAATTATTTGATTTAAAAATAATTTGTATATGTGTCATCATTAATCAAACAGCATTATAAATCAAATATATAGTATTAATCAAATAGAGTTCTTAATATAGTGTATTCGTCTAAAATTTTTAACGTTATCACTAAAGAACGCACGGCAATCTATTTTATCATGTTAAAACCAATTTCCTATCTAGTTGGCCAATTTCAACATAAAAGTATACACATTTGTTTAATTTTCAATGTCATATTAGATTATTTTTACTTGCATTTTATTTGATATTGAATTAATGTCTTGATAATCATGTATTATAAGTGTGAAGTATTACTTTGTAATTAACATAAACTTGTGTAAATCATCATTTGTATCAGTTGCTAATTCAAACTAAGGGGCATCAATGATTGTTAAAGGTTATATGATTAACAGAATATATTTATAGATTTACAATATATTAGTAATACTTCTAATAATCCACAGCTTATCAGAGATTGCGTCATCAATTAATACATTTTTAAATTTTATTTTTAATTAATTCGAAATTTATATTGTATTTGTATGTGCTGATAGTTATAGAAAGGGATCAATGAGTTAAAATTATATATTATGCACTAAAATCAATTGCTAGATAAATATAGATTAGATTAAATTTGAGTTTTACCTTGGTTTTTAACTAAGTTAACAAGCATATCAAAAACTGCAAACAATGAAGAGATAACAGGAGCTGATTATCAGAAAATATAATTTATATTTCGAGAGTTTCTAAGCAAATTAAAAAAAAAAATAAAGCAGACATTTCATTTTAATTTCTCCTGTAAAAATTTCATTTACGTTTTTTCTAAAAAGCAGTTGGCTTATTCCAATAATCATGGAAGTTAAACACATTACACTCTCATAATATATATATTACTATTGAAAAATATATTTAGTTTTTATTAAATTTAATATTTTATTATTTTCATGCTTCATATTAAAATAATTTCATAAAAAATGAAGTGAAAAAGAGTAAAAAAAGTACTATTTTGTGTATATTTAAAAAATTTCAGCATTTATATAATTTTTTTTTCATTTAGAAAAATGAAAATTATTTTTCAATGTTATAAGACATTATAAGAAATATGATAAAATACAAATGAAAATTGGAGCATGATATATTGTTTCAAAATATTTGAATGAAATGGTAGGAAATTTGAGTATATAATTGAATTTGAAATGAAAATATAAGCAGATACATATATATTACTTTAACACACATTAAGTTTGCTTTTATAAAGAAGACAAAGGAAAGTTTTTAGTTTTACAAAAAATATATGTCACACAAAATTATATAGTGTAATTGAATGTCCAATTGTTAAACATCATTGTTTTGTTATTGAAAAATTTATTATTTTTGGACTGATTCTGATAATTGAAATTGAATCATAGTTATTTACATAGTCATCCTGAGGCATCTGTGATCTGGTTGCTTAACAAATCATTATCGGTAGATTCGAACACCGATTCAACTGAAGATCCATTGTGTTTACAAATGGTGGGTGTTTCTTGTAAAATGGGCCGTGGTGGCAATGTCATCCATGTAAAATGCTATCTCTGGAGATGGCAGGCGATATTTAGGAGTTTTCTGCTCGGTCTCTGTTCTTAAATAACTAATACCCACCTATTTTCTTGGTACAATGACACCATCCATTTATGATTAAAAAATCGTATTTGATTGTAATTGTCTGTATTACTGATAAGCATTTGAAAAGAGCATTAAAAGCGTCTTGAGGTGAGCTTTGTCGATGTTTGTCCAATACAGCATCCTATCTTTTTTTGTTTTTCTTCCTCTTCATTAAAACACATCATTATTCCAATAACTATTTCTCGCATGAACACCTCATTAAAACTAAGTATTTGTTTTGAACTACACACTTAGTATTTGTTTGGAAAGAACTACACCCTACAAAGGAAAAAAAAAAGAAAACACCACAAACAGCATTCTGAATAGTCATGTGTTTATTCTGAGAGAATCCGGCGAAGTGTTTTTTATTGAAGTCCGAAATTCGATTTCCCCTGCTTACTTTCCTCCATTAAGTATTGAAGCAAATGCGATACTTCCTTATGTTGACATTTTACTGTTCGACAAAACGGATGTCGAAGCCAGTGGTACTTTTTTTTTCCACCCCACGTTGTGTAATCCCGGAGGTCATTTGTTCCCATTAGAAGAATACGTGCTGGGCCCTAAACTGAAAATAGCAGAAAAAATAGCAACTTTCGACTTTATTTCCGTTCAAAATACGTGAAATGTTTCCTTTTTTGCAAGAAATATGTTACTTTTCAAAATATAAATTTATCCAACATGTAACAGTTCGCATTCTTATGCTTTGAAACAACAAATCTATGTTCTACTAAACATCAATATAACTTTAATGATCATGGTATTTTTTACATTAGTAAAGAAAAAGAAACACCTATGTTTGAAATCAAGGAATCTCTCTCCGATATGAACAGTTATATTTATTTTATAATTAATTACAAATGATTCTTATATCCTTGTCCAAATAATTATTCAAGCATATGCATATATTGTCATAAATAAGTGTCTTATTAAATATTAATTTATACTTTATTTTTTGCCAAAGAATATTTATTGATATGACATGCATATACTCTCTGGAGTATATTTTATTGATGTTTATATTTGACATTATTGCTCGCATGCAACTTTAATTATCCCAGTAAAAGCATGTGTATCAATTGAGCAATCATGTTTTTATATAATTAAATTCCATATCAAGAGTGTGTTACAAAGGACATTTGATTCTAAAGCAATATTCACTTCATATTTAATTAATTCCTAAATGAAAATATCTTAGAAAGCAATTTCAAATTTTCTATGTTTTGAAGGATATCTGTGGAAAGAAGTTTAATTTTATATACTCCAAATATAATTATGTTTATTTTTATGAAATATATCATAATATTCATAAATATGTTTTAAATTACATTTTTTTTAAATACGTTTGTAATCAAATATTACAAACGTAGTTTAAAGGAACACATAATTTTACAGATAAATAAAGATACAGATGTGTTAAAACAACATTAAACTTTATTTTAATCATAAAATTACCATACAACTCATTACAAAAAATGTTTACCCATATCATTATAACTTACTTTATTTTTATATGAATTGAGAAAGAAATTATTATGTTTTAAAAAATTCTCTTTATGGATAGTTTAAATTGTATATCTAGTTTTCTTTTCAACCTGAGTGAATGAGTTTGTAGTTTGAGCAAAATTTACATAATCTGTAAAACTGTCCAGGATACGTAAGGGAACTCAAATCACAGCTTTTTTTCCTGAATATGTTGGAACTCTTAACTCCTGTATTTTAAGGAGAATAATTTTTATTTAAGATTGTATTTAGAATGATTAGGCATTAATTTTATCAAATAAATATTTCAAATCAAACAAAGAGTTATGTGACTTATTTTAAATTTTAAACCTTAATTTTACATTTTCAATACCAAACAACATTTATGTTTTATTAAAACAAATGTATAATATCCACAATCATAATAAAAATGTTGATGCATTAATATTTTTTCCTCCATTAATCATTTTGTAACATTTCAGCTGTATTTTTCGGAATTAAATGGCTAGATTTTTCCTGGTTACTGTTAAATATTCTAATGATAAGACACAAATATTAATATGATAAGAAAAATAATTATTTAACTACAATAAATTTAATTACAAAATGTCATTTTTGCATGTAAAAACTTTAATTCGATTTATTTAAGAAATCCAGATGCAAATATTTAATTTTCTACTCTAGTAATAACTTATATTATATATTTTACACAGTTATAATTAGTTAGTTATATCACAGTTACACAGTTATTTACACAGTTAAGTTATATAGCAATAACTTATATAACTTGTAATTATAACTGTGTAAAATATCATAAAGGGCGCGAGTATACATATTACAATTATTTATATTCTTATCTTATCAATTCTATATAATATGACATTATGGGGGGAGAAATAAAAATGCATTAAATAATAATATAATGGAATTGTTTTTAAAAATATTACTTTAACTTTTCATCAAACGCTCTCCCAATGCTCATTAAAGATTCTTAAGTAATACTAAATTTTTATATGACTCTAAATTAATATAATCACTGCCAATGATTTTATTTCAAATTTTATGTATTGGCATATTTTCAATCGAAATGTTTTGCAAAACAATCCCTTGAATATTTTTATTTTATAGAAGATCCATTTGTTCCTATATTTTTATTAAAAGTATTTTTCAATTAAAATGTAAATAAAAACATATTTTTCCACAAAATAAAACCCATAAAATGAATTGTAATACCAATATGATTTGATAATAAAGAAAACGAGGGCCTGAGAAGTAGTCGAATATCAATCAATGAGAGAAAATTCCCCTCCAGGAAGGGAATTGTTCCAGGGAATGGAAAAGCGAGTTTCATTTCCAGGCATTAACAGTTACATTTCACTGATCTGCATACTCTGTGAAGAAGATTTTATAATCCCAAAGACAATCTCTTCCATTAATTTCCATATTTCGGAAGTGATTTTGTATCATAAGGATATCATGTTCTTTACGGAATTATCTATTTAGTGTAATCAGTTTTAATGTTACCCATAACAGTAATGATTCAATTTCCAGTATCTAGAATTAACATCCTACGGATTTAATTGTTATTGTTCTCGTACAATTGAAAAATCATACTTAATCTTCTTAAAATTTAAATTAATTAATCTAAATTTAAAAAGAATAAGTATGATTTTTCAATTGTAAGAGAGCAATAAGAAGTAATCTAAAATATAAGTTGGAATTAATAACATTATAAATGAATGAAATTAATTATGCCACGATAAGTGTCACATTTGTACGGAAATTTTATTTCGTATAAATAAAAAATATTTCATTATTGTGGTAAATTTATATACCTTTACTTGAAAATCTTACGGCATTTTATTGCAAACTGGAATTTAATATTAATATTATTTATGTCATATTATATTTACAGCATCATCTTTCATAATTGATTTATTAATTTTTCACCAAAAAGTACGGAAAATCATCAAATTTACTTGGATTTTTAAAGAAAAATGAATAAATATATCATTTTAATAATATGGCCGAACACCAATATGCCAAACTAATAAATATGTCATATTACTAATTTCTGAAGTTTAAAAATTGCAAAATAATTTATTGCACATTTTTCTAAATAAAATCTTAAAATACTAACTACTACAAAGCTTCAGTAAATTTTTGCTTAATTTTTTTTTTCTAATTCAATTTTATATCAAATTTCACATGTAATCTATTAATATAAACTGTAATAAATTATTTAAATTAATATTGTTTAATTGACAGATTAACAATGATAGAAATTATCATTGTTAATCTGTCAATTATTCAAAACTTTCTCAATTTTACAAATTTTTCCATATTCAAATACAAAATTATGCATAGGTATATTATCTACACAAAATTTATTATATATATATATATATATATATATATATATATATATATATATATATATATATTAATAATAATAAATTTTTTGTGTATATATATAATTATATATATATTTATACGTTTCTGATTTCAGTGAAAGGGCTTTCATTGTTCAAAATTTGTTATAAATTAGAAATTTTGGCTTAATTACCCTTCGTGCAGAATGTGTGAATGAGAAATAATTAAGCCAATATTTTAAGATTATTAACCAATATTTTAAGCCAATCACCTTCAAGATCAAAGTAGTAAATCGGGAGTATTTAACCCCAATTTGAGAACATGCAAATGGTCGATGAAATGCAAAGAGAATAATAAAAATTAAAGATATTATTGTATACAGATAGAAATTATCATTGTTAATCTGCCATATTTACGCGGAGAAAGGGAAGAAGACAATAAAATTTCTGTATTTCAAATTTTATGGATATTCACACAAAGTATAAAGTTACTAACTATATTTTCATTTTAATAATGGCTGTAATTGAATATCGCAACTTACTCCTATAAATACAATCTTTCCGCTGAGGAAAGATACGCCAAGTCATTCATTGAAAAAGCCAATACACTTAAAATTGTTATCAATATTATTTATTATTATAAAATTATATGAATGCCTAATTGATATTTTAAGAATTTAATAATGTACATTTTAAGCTAACTACTAATTAATATCAAATAGAAATCTATATTTATATTAAAATTGATAAAATAATTTGCATATTTATAAAATCATATCTTGCATCAAAATAAAAATAAAAATATTAAACACAAAATAAAATGCCTAAATTAATTTTAATAAATTACTCAATACATTTTGTAACAAATATGTAATCTACCTATTTCAAATTTTTGGATTAAACTCAGAAAAAAGGTGATTAAATTTATTTTTAGGCATCTTCAGAATTCTTTGATTAATTAGTATGTTTCTACAAAACCAATTTATACTCCTGCAAAAAATATCGTACTCAATTTAAACTTTAGTTTTAATGTAAGCTGCTTCAATTACAATATAGAAAAAAAACCCCAACTTAATTTAACTTCAAAGGAATGAAAAAAAATGTGAATTTCTTCCGTAAGGAACAAACGCCTTTAAATCTGAATTTGAATCTGCTTAAGTATTTCATGCATTTCCGAATTTCAAATAGTGAATAAAAAAATTCAATCAGTTTGATAGTCTAAATTCCATTTTCTTTTAATTGTGAAGTGGGTGGAAAATTAAAAGTATAACAAACTGTGCGATTTAGTACTGAGAGTATATGCTATACAGCAATTTTTTTTCATTTTCTCCCAGGCGAATTTATTGAATATTTGATTTTGAATAAGAATAATATAATTCTTTGCACATTTTCTAGAAATCATAAAAAACATGTATTTGCTTAACATTTTGTGATTAAATTAATATAATTTCTTAATACAATATTTTCAACACAAAATCTTTCCCTTTTTTCTTTATTTACTGGTTCCAATTCACTTATTTAAATTTCATTAACTAAATATTTTCTAATATTTCTTTCTCACAAATTTAGTGTAAATTGTAATTTTCGGATAAATATATTTTGTCATAGTATTTTGCTTTTTTGTTAATATATTGCGAATAAACCTTCATTTTAAAAGTATTGAAACTTTTGTTAAATCCTCTCTCTCTCTCTCTCTGTACATATATATATATATATATATATATATATATATATATATATATATATATATATATATATATATATATATATACATATATATATATATATATAACTTGCTCACAAAAAGTGAGGGTTCTTTATATTTTCTGATTCAAGTCATAAAGAAATGAAAATATACCAAATCATTATATTTTGAAACATTTTAAGAGTAATTTTGTTGACAACCTCAGAAGTTTAAATCACAAAAATATGTATGCACTCTGAATTTTTTACTTTTAAATAGGCTGAATGAAACTTTTCGAGTGAATTTTCGTATTTCAGTGATAAGTTTAGAAGTTCTGCTACAAAACTTGTAAGTTTGAGCTTTAAGTACATCAACAATTTACCAATGCCTTCACGTGGAAAAGAATTATCAAAAGATCTAAAGATTGCAAGCTCTATAAATAAATCAAGTCTTAAAGACAAATAGGTAAAATCATAGGCAAAAGTCCTGCAACAGTGCAAAAGGCTCTTGAAAAGTTACATACTGAGGTAAATACTCTAAAGAAGTCAAGAACAGGATGACCGCCCATTTTATCGGATAGAGAAAGACGAATTATTGTTGTAAATGTGAAAAAAAAGTCCGAAGAGTAGCGCACCAAAATTGACAACTGATGTGAAAATTTTGCGAAGTCATGTAATCCTGAAACAATTCGCTGTGTGTTACGGAAGGCAGGATACCATGGTCGAAATATGTGAAGAAAACTATTTGTTAGCAAAGTGAATCGCAACAAGAGAATAGATTTTGCAAAAGTAAATGTAAAGCAGGACAGAAATTTTTGAAATTCTGTTATTTTTTTCGAATGAAAGTAAACTGAACATCAATGGGTCAGATGGAGACCAAATAGGTTTGAGGAAAGCAAAAGCAGCTCGAGGACCAAAGAACATCAGAGGAATGTAAAACATGTTGGTGGTTCGATTATGGTTTGAGATTGCAGCGGCTGTAGTAGGAAATTTAGTTATAGTCGACAGAATAATGAATCATTATATCTACTTGAATGTTTTAAAAAATAATTTAAGCCAGGGTGCTTCTAAATAATGACTCGATGTATCTTTTACGTTTCAACAAGGTAATCTTCTTAAACATGCTGCTCGGATTGTTTTAAAATGGCTGCTATATAACGTGCCAAAACAGTTAAAACCTCACTGTAATCACCTGATCTTAATCCCATTAAGCACTTGTGGGATTATCTCAATCGCCTCATTAGAAAGCAAGAGATCAAAGCTAAGAATTATCTAAAAGAGTCCTTTTGGAAGAGAGACAGAAAATACCATCTTCTGTCACTCAAAATTTAGTAAAATTAGTGACATAATTATTAAGAGCTGTTATAAAGGCAAAAGGTTATCCAACAAATTACTAATTTTTTTCAACAAGTGTAAAATTTGCAATATTAATGTATTTGTTTTTATACTTACTTTTATGATGTAAATTGCATCCTATCTTAAGTTAAGGTCATATTGCTAATTAAATATTTGTATTTTTTAAATATTTTTAATTTTGTAATTAAGCTCTATTTTCCTGTTCTCGAAATAAATTGTTAATTTGAAAACTCTAATATTGTAGGATTGTAGGTCTGTTTTTTTTTTTTTTTTTTTTTTTTTTTTGTCATAGAACATTATCACATACACTTTATATACATATTTTTGTATCAAATTGTATATATATACATCAAGAATATAAATTTTAATTAATTATTATTATTTATTGTATGATAGATATTAAAAAAATCTGTTTTTCATACTTTTTCATTGAAAGCGTGTAGGTATGTATGCTTACGCTTATAATTATAATTAAAAATATAATAATTTTGAGACTAACCATTCCATTTAATGACTTTAATGCTTCCATGAATGGTTTAAATGCATGAAAGTATAGTTACTCTATATATATTTATTCAGTGAACTTAGAAAACCTGTAGTTTATATTTTACATCTGTTTACAGAACAAATTAATTATGGAGATAAGTTAAATACTTTTACTTCAATTTGAAATACATATTAATATATTGATAAAAATGTATATAATATTTCGAATATATTAAACATGTTAAAACCTAGAGTTAAAAGATTCTTATTTGCATAGTTTTTTTTAAAATTAAGCATAGAACTGTTTTTTTAAAGATATAATATTTTCAGGATGCAGGAATTGCATTTTTACTACTGAAGGGGAAAAGGTGAAAGCGACAGTATATAAATTGCTGCATAGTAAATTTTGAAGAAGTTTTACAAATAAAATGATTTTTCAAAAGAATAGAAAAGTGTTAATTAAGTTTTAAAAAATCAATTTTAATAAGGAAATAATAATTTCAAATGAAAGAAAATCATCACTGAATTCAATATTTGTTATATTACCGTTATTCGTTTTTATGAAAATACTTCTTTGCACAATTTTTATTTTATTATAATTACTATAAATGTAACATAAAAATTTAATTTAAGAATCCATATTTAAAAGTTAAATGATTATTTATGAGAATTATATATATATAGTTATTAACATTTTTAATTTTATATTATATTTATAATAGTTTTTATTATATCCATCACACACTTTAGCTTTTAATACTATTTCCTAATTAAAATAATTAGTAGTATTTAATCATAAATCATACTCAATTTTTCAAAATAAAGATAAAATTTTATCTCAAAGTTTACAGCAGCATTGTTTATAATTCCGAGCTAAGTGGCTCATTAAATCAACAAAACTACTATTTTGGTTCTAGGGCCCAACATTTTAAGAAAAAGGAATTCGCATTTCATTGGGAACAAAAAGTTTTCATCGATCGGATGGTTCCTCCAGTGTCTTCCTTTTGAGTTGACGTCAGCGTCAAATGTGTGGAGGTCACGCCTCCGCCAGGCACGGGAGCGAGGATCGGGAAGGTTATGCCATATATCAAGGAAAGTTTTACTTCATTAAGATAATTGCTTTCACAGACATTTTCTCTCTTTTCTGCCTACCTTTGGACTTTTAATAGCCGCGGCGAACTGCACTTTAGGAACAAATCGCGAAGAATGTTATTCCAGGCAATTTAAGTTCATGAAGTGAAAGCTGACTGCTTTTACTGCCACCATTTGAACACACCAGTTTTGATTAGGCTATACTTTAGGCATTCAGTTGTTTTCAAAAAAAATTGTTATGAACTTAACTTTTATTTAAGAGATATGAGTATAGCATTTTATTTAGCTAAAAATTTCATTTTCCGAAACGGAATGAAAAAAAAAATAAACAAGTCAACAAAAATCTTTTCCTTTTGCACAAAACTTTCCATCCAGAAAATTGTAAAAATAACATCATCAGCTTAATTAAATTTAAATGTATCCTGTGCTCTTAAATATAATTATGGATATTAATATATTCTAATTCTCTCTCATGTTAAAGTATATTTCATTTTTTTATTAATTAAAATCTCAACGGGCAATATAAAATTTTAATGCCTTCGAAGATGATTTAACAACAATAATAAAAAATTTTTGTGCAATGTAAACAGATTAAAAATTTTAAATTAAAAGGACAACAAAAAAGTTTGCACTTATGAAGCGAAGTTAATTTTAATTTTTAAGAGTATTCTCTGAAAATGTATTTCCCTTTTTCTTTGAGGATTTCTAAAATATTAAAATATTGCTTGTAATTATTTTACTTTTGATTTTCCAAAATATGTTGCTAGTGATTCCTCAATACCATAAGGGAAGATATATTTGAAATTTTTCATAAAATTACTGGGGTTTTATTTAAGCAATATTAAATTTCATTTTACATAACAATAATAGATACAGATTAAAAATGTTCTAATAATATAATAGTTGAAACTAAAAAGCTGTTATAAATTTGTGAATAAAATAACCAGAAATAATATTATTTATTTTGTACAAATAAACATTTATCAATATTTAAGGCTAATTTGTTGTTGTCGTGTGCCAGCTAGGCTACCATTATGTGGTGCGCTACTCCATTTTTTCAACTGAGCAATATATGAGGGTTACTCTGAAATTTTTGAGATACGAGCAGACGAAAATTTACAAAATAAAAATAATGGTTAAATTTTAAAATAAAAAGTACTTTAACGCAGAAGACGATTTTTTATTGACTTACTTCAAATGTTTTAGCGCAGAATAAATTTTAAACAGAAGGGAAAATGGAGTTGACGCGGGAGCTTTTTCGCGCTATGATTTTCTACGAGTTTAAAGCAGGATTCAGTCAAGAAGAATGCGTTTAACGGTAGCAATTAGCATTTGGTGATGAATCTCCAGCTCGTGATACTGTATTCAGATGGTTTAGAGAATTTAGAAGAGGTCGCAATTTTCTTCAGGATGAAGAACACATAGGAAGGCCGCCGTCGTCAATAATCCCGGATAATGTGTCTGCCGTACGAAAAATGTTAATGGATGATAATCGATGTACCTATCAAATGATGCAGAAGGAACTTAACATTGAATCCGCAGCCATACACAAAATCATTCATGAAGAATTACATATAAAAAAATAGTTTGCCGTTGGTATAATCTAACTGAGCACCAAAAGGAGGAGCGTGTCAGTATCAGTAAAAAAAAACTCTTAAATTGCTAAATGATGTTGGCCACCGCATCATTTCTGAAATTGTAACAGGCGTAGAAACGTACATACCATTTTTTGAAGTTCCAACACATCAAGAAAGCAAAGTATGGGTTTTTGAAGATGATCCTCACCCGACAATGGTGATACATCACTTTTTTCAGTGCGCATTGTTTTTACAACGCGCACTGAAAAAAGTGATGCATGCTGTTTTCTTCTGAAGTACGAGATTGGTCAAAGCCATCAAGTTGGAAGGTCAGAAAACAGTAACAACAAACGGGTATACCACTAAATGTCTTCCAGAAATTCTACAAGAACTGAATGTTAGGGGACTAATGCTTCGCAATGACAATGCATCTTCACATACAGCCGGATTAACAGTTGTTTCTTAAACAAAAACAAATATAAAGTGATGGAACATCCGCCGTATTTACCTGATATAGCTATGTGCGACTTTTGATTATTCTTTAATTTAAAAATCAACTTACGTGGACGTCGTTTTCATTCAGAAGAAGAGATTGATGTAGCTATAAATGCATTTTGCATCCTTTCCAAGAAATGAATGGCTTGAGGCATTTAATCTGCGGGAAATTCGTCTACAAAAGTGCATTGATGCTGGAGGAGACTACTTTGAACACACCTAAAATTTTTTTAGGTTTCAAAATTCTAGGTTTTTAAAGTATTGTAGTTTTAAAACTCTAGATTTTTAAAGTACAACTTTAAGAACCTATTTGTATCTCAAAAATTTCTGAGTGACCCTCGTATATCGATGTGGAGTCCAACTTCCTCAATACACACATACCATAGGGACCCGTTTATAGGGTACGTAATCATTGGCAATAGACTCATACTCAGAAAAGACAAAGACAAACAGAGAAAGTACATCCATTCTCGAACTGGGATTCGAACCCAGGACCTTTCTGTCCACAGTCAGGCGGTGATATAGAGACCACTAAACAGAGTGGGCAGCAATGCTAATTTATTTTTCAATTATTACATTTTTAAATGATTCAATATGTATAATAACTATTTTAAATAGTGTGACACCAAATTATAAATCCAGTAAGATTTAATGCTTTTGTATCAAGGGAATAATGACTCTTATTACTTTAAAATATTTAATTATACTGTATATAATTGATGAGGTTATTGCTGACTTGTTATTTTAGAGCTCCATTATTTTTCTTCTAAATATTAAAATGCATACAGAAAATAATGAATCTTAAATGATATAAAACTTAATTAATATAAAATTGGTTATATTGTTCTACTTAGCAAATTAAATCTTGAAAACTACTTAACTATTTATCAAATTAAATCTTAAGAATTTGTAAAAAAAAAGTATGCAATAATTTAATTATTTATTAATGCTACATTTTTAGAGAAAATACTAAAAATGTTTGACTCAATAATTGAAATTTTGAATTTATATATATTATAAACTGAAACATCTAATCATTTTTATATTTCTTAATTTGAATCAATATAATCCCATAATATTGTTCTCATTTGCAACTCTTTGTAATACATTAATTTAAGATAAATAAAGATAAACATAACAATTGCATTTTAATGTGAACCATTAAAATGCAATTGTTATGTTTTTCATAATTCTATAATAAATTTTCTAAAATGCAATTGTTATGTCTTTATTTGAACAATAAAGATAATTCTGAACACATGAAAATTGACATAATTAGTAAATTTAAGTAATCATTTTTCTAACACATTGACTTTTTTGTCTCTATAATAAGGAATAAACTAAGTTAATAAAACTTTTTAAAACTAATTTCTTGGAAAAGTTTAACTGATGTGCAATTATTTGCTATTAAAAACGTTGTATATACTAACTCATATGCGATTATAATTAGAGAATTAGAGAAATTTTAAAAAAAATAATTGAAATTATTTATGTCTTATACTATATTATATATATATATATATATATATATATATATATATATATATATATATATATATATATATATATATATATATATATATATTATATGTATGTATGTATGTATATATATATATTTAATCATTAATTTTTGAATCTATAATAAATTCTTATCTATAACACTTTAATTGAAGAAGTTATAGAGTTATGATTCATTATTATTTCAATTTATCTAATTACATCATAATTTGCACTTTAAAAAGCGGATTCATTTATTTGCAACATTAATTACCCTACAAAAAGCTGTTAATATGAGATTATTTTTATTTAATTTAAATTTGCGTGTAATTTAAATGTTAGCATTTTCATGTTTAGGTGACTTTTGAATAACCTTATTTTTATGCAACATTTATAGATTTACATATATTGAAGTAATATATCAATAAGTTTACAGAATGTGTTTGTAGATTGTAAAGTTATGTTAATATTTTATCGAAATTTAAACGAGCTTGTGAGAGACATCCTTATTTGCTGATAATATGTAAATTCAAAATTGTAAATTTAATAATTACTTGCATTGTTAATCCTATATTTTTATGTGCTTAAATTTATTCATTGTTGTTCTCGTGTGCCAGCTAGGCTGGCAAATTGGGGTGCGCTGTTGCACTTTTCAAACTGAACCGTATTTGGTGTGGAGTCCGACTTCTTCAGAACATACACATGCCAGAGGGACCCGTTTATAGGGTAGGCAACCATTCACACCTCATTTACACACAAGAAAAAGACAACGACAGGATAGAAAGAGAGTACATCCATGCCTGAACCGGGATTCAAACCCAGGACCTCCCTATCCGTAGTCAGACACGCTGACCACTAGAAAAGTTGGCCGGCAAATCTATTCATTAAAGTAAGCATATACAAATATATATTATCAATACATTTTCCCATGATTTAGTGCTTTGAACATATTTTATACATTGAACGCTTAATTAATAAAAATGCGTGTCATAATAAATCATGATCAGTAAAGTTCAACTCGATTATAATTTTAATTTAACTATACTTAATGAAATGAAAAGTGTACTAATTTAGTTAAGGTTCGAATTGAGCGAGAAAATGCATGCAATAATCCCCTCTCCAAGACGGCTTGCGTGCACAAAAGTTCTCTCACTGGTTAAAACCAGAGTATTTTTTAGCCAAACGACGAGTTCCAGGCCTTTTCAGCCGTGGGGACTTAAAAGTACATAAAAATTCGAGGAAGGTGAAAAGAATAAAAGTTTAGTAGGAAAAGAGTAAAAAAAAAAGTTCTGGAACTCCAAACCATTGATCAAATAACTGCTGCGGAATCCTTGTCTTGCTACCCCCATTGCAGTAGGAGAAAAGTTCTACCTTTAGAGCCTACCCTTTCCCTCCTCCCAACTGGTGCGGAAATAACGAAACGGAGATATTGCGGAAGAACTCGCGGATTACAAATGGCGGCTGTCATCCGCACGTGCAATGCTTCCGAATCAACTCTCTCTTCTTGTGTGCAAGTTCTGTCGGTCTGTCTCTCTTTTTTCTATAGAGCGTATATAGAGATATATATGGAGAGCATTCTTTCAGAAGAATAGTCTGTCTGTCCAATATCCGATGATTTCCCACATGGATGGCTCTTATCTTTTGCTTGTGCACAAAGCAAAAATTTTTTTTTTTAACTTTTTTTTGCAATTTCTTTTGTTTTTTTTTTTAACGGTACATTTCTTTAAAGAGGATTTTTCCATCTCTTAAGTTTAGACCAATACCAAACTTGTCACTTTTAAATCCAAAATTCCACTTATTTTTCTATTTTAAGTTTTTTCCTTCAGGAATTTGTCAATATTACTGGATTATTTTTAAATTCCATGTCCTTGTTCAGCTTTGAAAAGTGTTGTCAAACATTTATCTTGAATAAATACCGACCATTGTAAATTTATACTGTTAATAGTAGCTTCATCACTCTGTTTTACATATACTAGAAAAATTTGTTCAGCTACTTAGCATATTTAATAGCAAATCTAACCATTTTGATTTAATGAGGACAATATCACCTTTTAACAGAAAGATATTCCTTTTTATAACGATTAATATAAACTATTATGTACGTTTATTACAAATATGTTAACCGATTACAAAATTTAGTTCTTTCGTATGAGGATGCAGAGATTCCCAATGAGTTCACTTAAAAAATGCATTTTATAAAATTAAAAATATTATTAAGCAATATTGTAAATCATCTAATTAATGTTATAAATTTTATATACGTGACATTTTCTAAGCTTCAAGTAAAATGATAAATTCATCGTAAAAAAAGTATAAAATTAAGTAATACCATTAAGGTAAATTTCTTGAAAAAAAATAAGAAAAGTCTAAATTAGATGACAAAGAAATAAACATGATTTAATAAATTTCCCATTTGATAAAAGTTAAGAAAATTATGAAGGATTATGGTCTATTTTAAACAAAATCGTTTATTCATCGAAAAAAGCGCATATATTCCGGGATGTTTTCCCGATATTATGATCTACATCAGGTTTTTACTAAAAATAAAGCAGTCTATTTAACCCCGATACTGTTTAAAATGATGAACTAAAAATTTATGTAATTTAATAAGTATTTTAAAGAGAGAGAAATAGTTACATATGACATAAATTATTATTAGTACATAAATGATTAACTTTATGAATATCTGGATTTATTTCAGTTTTTAACTATAGTACTATCATTAAAATTATTAACATTTCTTTATATTCAAAGAAAACTGAAATATCAAAATTAAGTTTGTAATTCTTATATGCATTAAAATAAAAAAAAATATATATTTAGGCATTTACTGTTAACTGTGAACTATTTTCTATGTTTATTAATTTAGTCTTTAGCTACAAAATTCTTGAAAAATTTTACAAGAAAAAATTTTCCGTAGCTAAAAATATGATTTTTACAATAATAAGTATAAACTATGTTTTATATTTTAAAATAAAATGTAATTTGAGATTAGATGTTGTTTGAGACGTTTAATATAATAACGAAATAAAAATTTTCTAGGAACAATTAATTTGAGTATTAATAACTCATTTTTATTTCACTGTTTTTTACATCGCACACAGTAAAATGACATTTTTGTTTGCTAAATTATACACATCATACGAGAAATAAAATTATGAAAAACGTCATAGAAAATATCTCATGGATTTTTAAAGAACATCCGAAAAGATTATTTTATTCAAACTGAAAAAGAAGAGTTCGCCGCTTTTGCAGATACTCTTTATAAAAAGTGTCCATACAGCAAATAAAAAGACGAGGTCAATTTTTATCTTAATGCTCCTTTTAAAGAAAAAATGAAAATTGCTTTGAACGTTAAATTTGATTTTTTTTTCTGTAGTAGAATAAGAGTTTCGTATTTATGAATTAAAAATTTAGTTTTGTTTGTTTACATTGAATAATGACAAAGATTTTATAATAATTCCACATTAATACTTTCATGTAAGTTATTGTTGGAAAAAATCGATATATTTTTGTACGATAAAATTAGGAGTGATAATAAATATTTTGAAATTGGCTTTTTTATCTTTGCAAACGTTAATTTGAAAAATGGTGAGGAAAATATGAGAAATTAATATATATATATATATATATATATATATATATATATATATATATATATATATATATATATATATATATATATATATATATATATATATATATATATATATATATATATATATATATATATATATATATATATATATATATATATATATATATTAATACCAAATATATGAATTATTACCATATATATATGGATAAAATAGAACGATTTTTGAACTAAATTCAATGTTATACTTTATACATGAAATTGATTTGTGTAAACCATTTAATTATTAAAAGAAAAAATAGATTTATTATTTATTTGATATTGTAAACAAATCGAAATTGAATTACTTGAGAGCAATTTTATGACTTTTAAAAGAGTATGGTTTTCAATAAAGACAAAATATTTTTCCTCCCGAAACTTTAAGTAGTCAAATGTAATATTAAAACAAAAATGCAAGATTAACTTAAAAATACACAAATTGCCAAAAATTAATAAATAAATAAAATAAAATAAAAAACCTTTAAGTCTTTTAATGTTTTTAAATGGTTTAATTGCTATTGTTAGTAACATTGAAAAAATGTTAATTTAACATTAAACAACTCGAAAAATTCTTATCAAATGATTATATGACATTAAATTTGCTTATTTAATTTAAAATTTAAAAATAGTTTTGTGCATTATTAAATTTCTCCAAATTACCTAATATATATCATGTATGTAGTTCTTTATTTACATTTTCTTATAAATTTGGAAAATTAGACTTTATATGTAAAATTATTACTAATTATTGTAAATCTATTATAAGGAGCTGCTGGCAAATGGTTGAATAGTTAGTATTTTTGAAAACTAAGATGTTGATCGCGGGTTCGGTAAGATGTTGACCTTTATTTAGGTGTGGAATATAAGAAGAAAAAAGAGGTAGTGAACCAACTGCTTAACCTTAAAAAATAAATATAAACATTCATGAATTTCAACAAAGTCCATTTAATTATTTATATTCAAATAAAATATTAATGAAGGATACGCACAAATTGAAACAAAAATAAGCATGCGCTTTGAATAATTTTGAATACATTAATATATTTCAAGTAAAATGTGAACATATAACATATATTATAATGTAAGTCAGGTCAGTATTAAAGTGTTGTGTTATTTTAATTTTTAAACAACGTTATAATATTACCATGAATACTTATTCTATATAATATTCTAATTGATAGATAAATGTCAATTCATTCAGAGTTAATCACTGTAATAAATTGATTTGTACATTATTATGTAGGTAATATACATATTTTAATCAATATTCCAATTATTCAATGTTTATGTTTACAATGAAGTTTTGCAACGAGGATGTTTTCTAGTCAATATCCTAACGATATTTAAAATTTTTTTAAAGATGGGTTCAAATGATAATATGCAAACGTTAGGACTTATATAATAGTCTTAAATATCTACCTCTAACCTTTTTGTTATATTTTCATCAGAGAAATTATTACCATAAAATATTCTTTTATATTTGAGAGGTGAAATCTTTTTAAAGTAATGAATCTTTATAATGGAAATACCACAATTAAAATAGTTATTTGTAACATTTTTTGTCTAAAACAATAAGCATTTTATTTATAGGTTTTAAAATGATGGATAAACAAGTTTTTGCAACAACTTTGTTATATATACTAAAAAAATATGAGTAAAAAGTCCAACTGTATTTCATTTATACAATATAAATCATTAAATTTAATTTGACAGTTTGAAATGGTAAATTTATATACAGTGGTGGCCAAAATTGTGGACACTTTTAGAAAATTTTGATATTTTTGAAATTTGTATGTTTATAGAAAGCGTTACGTTTCACAAAATGCAAACTTTCATATATAATTTTAAGGATAACTTATGACTGAATTCAATACAAAACAGAAAATTCAAATATTTGCAATACAAAAAAGGTAAAATATAATAGTTACCGATATACATTAGATAGTGATGATTGCAGTGAATTATCAGTATTTAGTAGACTACACTTTACTTTTGATTACAGCTTTACGTTTCATTGAGCTGACAAGAGTTTTAAGCTCTTCTTTCGTTATTACTTGATGCCAGTAAACAATTATTACCTCAATTAGTTCCCTTTCATATGATGGGTGGACAAGAGTTTTCAAACGGTGCCACAAATTTTCGATAGGATTGAGGTCAGGACTGTTTCCTGGCCATGACAACAATTTAATGATCTTTGTACGAAACCACTCTTTCGATATTTTGGCAGTGTGGCAAGGAGAAGAATACTGCTGAAAAATAAACGAAGCAATGTTGGGAAAGATATTTCTGATGGAGGGTAGGAGTTTTGGTTCTAGAATTGTGTCAATGTATTTTCTGGCATTCAGTGTCCCATCGATGACATGAAGGCAACCAATACCATCTTCTGGCAAGCATGACCAAATCATAACACTAACTGGGTTCTTTACAGTCGCTTGAATGCAGTCAGGATGTAGCTCTTCTCCTATTCTACGTCTTACATATTTTCCCCCATCAATACCGAATAACGATAGCTAAGTTTCATCACTGAATATAACTTATGAGCACTGATCATCTGTCCAATTAATGTTCTCTTTTGCCCACTGTAGTCTTTTCTCTTTCGTCGCTGAAAATAAAGATAAGACTTTTTTCGTGGAATTCTACCTCTCAGCCCAACATCTATTAATCTTCTCCTGATTGTTCTTGAACTGACAGCAACACCAGCATCATTCAGATCACTTCTGATGGCCACTGATGACATTTTTCTATTATGGAGACATAGTCTTTTTTTTCTTCTGTCATCAATAGATGTGGTGCACCTTATTCGGCCTTTTCCTTCTTTATTTTTTATTGAATTTGTCTCCTGATATCTTAAAGAAAACTTTCGGATTCCAGATGTAGTCACTGAACCACCCACCTGTCTTGCAACTTTAGCATAAGAAAAACCACTTTCTCGTAACATAATAATATTACATCTCTTTCTAGGTGTATAATCTACTCTTTTATTTGATGTCATTGCTTATTGACTGAATATTAAAATTTTTACAAAAAATCCTAATTGTAATTGCAAAGTAAGGTTTGAAAACTCTTGTCCGAATGAGGCATCCATCAAATAAAAGGGAACTAATTGACGCTATAATTGTTTCCTGGCATCATGTAATAGCGAAAGTAGAGCTTAAAACTCCCTTCAGCTCAATGAAACTTCGATGTGAATCTGTAATCAAAAATAAAGGTTACGCTACTAAGTACTGATAACTCACTGCAATCAACACTATTTAATGTATATCGATAACTATTATCGTTTAACTCTTTTGTATTGCAAATAATTGAATTTTTTGCATTGCATTGAATTCAGTAATAAATTCTCTTTAAAATGATATATACAAATTTGCATTTTGTGAAACGTAACTCTTATAAGCATACAATGTTCAAAAATATAAAAATTTATTAAATTGTCCACAATTTCGGCCACCACTGTATATATAAAGATACCAAAATATAAAGTACCTAATAAAACCATTACTTGATCATGCAAAATATATAAAGAAAATTTTCATCCATTCAATATAAAATGTAAAAGCTATGATCATAATAGAAAATAAACATTTATACATTTATGCAATTGGGCTGTATACTTTCGTTAATAAAATATCATCCCTGCAAATTCAAAATTTTTAAATTCTTCTAAACATAAATTTATTTAATGTATATTTTATGTAAATTACTAAACTTGTATTAGGAGATTAATGATATGAATGTTATAAGTAATTAAATTAACTTTAGAAGACTGGGCTCTGGTTTCGTATTACAGTTTGTAGTAAAATACTAAATTATTTTTCTAATTTACATGAAAAAAGAAATATATTAAAAAGAAATACTTTTAAATGAAATAGAAATACTTACAAATTACTGAATTTCAATACCTGATGTAAAATTGATAGCTGTAATGAAAACTACCATACTTAAATATATTTTATAACACATTTCTCACACTTAAATTGTCTTAGGTTGTTTTTGCCCAGTGAAAAATTTGTTTGATATCTTATATAAAGAAGTTAAATTATTACCAGCGTGTTTTTGACTTTAAAGATAAAAATGTAACCTACCGGGAATGTGCGAATGTTTTTATTATAATAGTTTTGCTCTGTCCTGATCACTTAACTGCCTGTAGAATATGGAATCAATGACCTCAACTAACGTATCTTATATCTCAATTGTTCTTAATCACTATCAGCCGATTGGAAACCAAATACTCGTTTCGAAAACTAATTACTAAAAGACTATGATCGTTTAGATATTTATGAACCCTAAATTAAGAAATGAATTCATTAACAAGATAAAACAAGTTTCTCACTAACAGTTTGATGATGTTTACAGTATCACGCTCTGACGATTTTATTTTCGGTTACCCTTGATTTTACGGCACAAGTGCCGTATCAACCAGTATTCCGAATATTTTTGGCGAAGAAGAAATGTTGCCAAGTTGACGTATCATGATGTGCGTGATGACGTAAATACTAGTGTTACCAAAATAGAATTTGCTGCATAATTCTTATTGGTTTCCATATGTAGGCATAGTAAAAACTAGGTCAACAGATACATAAGAAAATACGCCAAAATATCGCAAAAATCAGAATTTGGCATCTTGGATTTTAAGGCACCCATGCTAATTTTACATCAGAAACAGTTGCAACACCAAAATTTAATGAACCTCAGCATTGAGATGGTGTGCCATGCCTTTTCCTAGTATTAACAATATGTGCCCGCAACATAGAGACCACTCATTAAAGGTAGGCTTTCCATTTCACCATAATGATCCATCACCAAGATTGACGGTATGTCCTGAAAATAAGTCTCGAGTCCTCAGTGATGTTTTTTTCAGCAGTGACCATTATATATTTATTGTATTAAATCTCATGGCTCCATACAAATATTGCGAGACTTTGTATTTGTGATGGATTATACATGAACAAGTTGTCTTATTTTGAAGGTACCTTATTTTATAACGCATTCCCTTGTTGGCTGTTCATTCGTTACATATTCAGTTGGATTTGTATATGCAATCCAATTTCTGATTCAGTTCCCCTTTATGTAGATTTTATTAATGCCAAAGATATTTGTTCTAGATAATAACTTCCCTATATTCAAGGTTCGAATATTTTCTTGAAAACTATATCCTTTGTAATTTTTTCTCAGTATATTTTATATTTCCAAAATATTTATTTCCCCATTAATATTTTCTTTGCTGTGTAGCACTTTTTATGGTCAAAAACACAATAATCAAGTAAATAATTTGAACAAATTTTGGCTATTGGGTCATACTTTATAATTCCTAAAAAATCTTACTTTAACTTAATTTGCTATTTTGTTATGATATTTAATTGAATTATTAAACAATAGATTTATTATACTCAATTGAAAATATAATGGAAACCTAAATCTGTACTTTTTATTTTGGTGCCTTTTTACTTCATTTTTTGAGCTCTATTTTGCATAAATCTTACATAAATATATGTTATAAGCAAAATTCTAATATTATATTAAAAACAGCTCTATACATTTCATTAGTAATATTTTTATAATTTGAAAATGTGAGTAACTTGAGTTTTTGCTGCATCCACATGTATAACTGATTTTATATCTATAATAATAACGTTCAACAATATATATTATAAAAGCATTGAAAACACTACATTTTAAAAACATTCTACACTATTATTTTCATAAAATTTACAAAGTACCTAATTATATGAAATTAAATATATTTAACAATGTTCAAGGATACATAATGTTATCAGATAGGCTGTACAGTTATATTTGGAACACGTTAATATAGCTACACCTTCTTCTTTTAAGTTCATTATAAGTTAAAAAGAATTATGTAATTATAATAAATTTTCTATCGATTTTAAATGTAATTATTAAAAATTATGCATTTAATGAAACATTCATATAAACTCAATAAATATATATATTTTTAAAAAAAGAAAAAAATTGATATCAATATTTCATATTTATAATTGAGAATTATTATTATAAGTACATTTAGCTAGCAATGTACTTTTCAAATTAACTTAGGCACATTTATTTTTAATAATTTTGAAATTGAAAATAAAATATTCTGTACTTTTTTAGATCTTGTTATATTCACCTTTAAAACCTAGCGAAAGATATTCTTCCCTTAAAATTCCGTGCCACTTCCATCAGCCAGATAAGCATGTCTACAGAGGAAGAAAGATATGGGTGTTTTTATACTATCTGTGCATAAAAAATCCTTTCCTCTTTACTCAAAGCAATTCCTACAAGACATTTTCGCTGATTCAAATGTCTTTGTCGCCTGGTTGCATTTCCATGAGGATTTTGTTCAAACAGCAAGAGCTTTTCTAGTAACGTATGCCATCTAATATTACAGTATGCATAAATCTTTAGTAATCACTACTCCTACTAGAGATATAGAATGCTGTGTGTGTTACAATGGTGGTGAAATGTGAAAGCATAGTGGTGATTGTGAGCAATTTTAGTTTGACATGAGCTGTGGAATTTGTTCTGTAGAAAATTTTGTTTAAGGTTCAAGGAATATCTTTTTCATAAGAGTTAACTCACTATTTATTTTAATAAACAAATAAAACTGAAATAAATTTACTGATAAACTCTATGTGATTATCTTTTTAATTTTTAAAGATGCTTACCTTAAATTTTATATCGTAAAGTATACAGTTAATATAGCATTTGGCTTAACCCTAATATCTGTAACGTGATACATTGTATGTTTATGTACTGACAACAAATTCAACAAAATTAACAACAACAAAATTGTGATAAATCAATTGTGATAAATTAACAATTGATTTATCACAATTTTTTGATTAGGAATCGATGGCGCATACTGATGCTTATGAATATCATCAACTTTACCATTGATATTTTTGAAAACCGCACCAGACGCGTTATATGCACGAGAATTTTATGAAACATTTAATAAATTAATAAAATATAAGTATTCACACACAAATACTTTCAATATCATCATTTAGCCCCATGTTGTGCATTTATGGTGCAAGGGGATATTGTAACACATTGTAGTAAAAAAAATATTGCACATTAAGATTTTCTATTTAAGAAATGTTAATAAATTTTGTACTTATTAATACTTATCGTCATAAGATGAAGATAAATTTTAATTTTAGTTTAGAAATATCCATTTTTATGGCTTTAAAATAAATAAAATATAAAAATTCTGCGCTTACTATTATATTATATACTAGCTTCTAAGAGCGTATTTGTCAGGATTACAATTGTATATCACACCATTATTCTGAAATAATTTAAACTTTTAATTAAAGAGTTATAAAAACAAAAAAACAATTTTTTTCGTTTTAATGCATGTATTTTAAAAAGGTATAATCTGGAATTCAAAGCACAAAAATTCTGAAACTTAGATTACAACCCCAGAGTTAAATTTTTGGTATTATTTAAGAAGAGAGTAGTGTATTTCTTAGAATTTCAAATCTCCGAATAAATATTTTTTTTCTGTTTGAACATGAAATGCACGTCCTAGATACGAAAGAAGATATTCACATCCATATTCAACACATGTGCATCATGGAATTGTAACACAATGAAATTCCTCTTGTTCCCAGTTTTGTGTTCTGACAAAGACGCAGATGACGTGAATGAAGATAGAAAGAAAAATACAAAAATTTTGAAAGATTTTTGACACTGCTATCAAAATGTCAACAGAATTCACATTTCCAATCCCGAATAATGGTATTGAATTCGTATGAAATGGCGATTTTGAACAGTAAATTAGGTTTTTATGTAGATTATGATTTAAATCCATGTTTTTGTTATTTCACTCTTTTTACAAAATTACGATATCAATGTGGTATAATTTGAAATAAATTTCCTTTTATTAAAAAGTCATTTTATTTATTACCATATTTAGTATTATATCGAATTTATTATTTAAACATGTATAAATTAATAAATATAGTATAAACGAAAACAAAATATAAGCACATTTTAAATAAATAACATTGCAAAATAATTTATTTTTTGAGGTTATTCTAGCATATAACTACATCGTCATACATTCTTACAACTCTGGAGTTGACACTAGCTTCAAAAGCTTTGGTTCAGTTATCGGTTACAATAGCTAAAATCTTATACTATAATAGTCCTTATAACTTTTACATAAACTTATTACTTACGTTACATAAAAAGGCACTGCACTGGAAATGGAAGAAATACTTTTCTCAATTATGCATGTTCAAAAAATATTCTTCTGAAACAATATGTAAGTTGTTTCAAATAAAAATATTTTGTGTTTTATATATATATATATATATATATATATATATATATATATATATATATATATATATATATATATATATATAATTTTCCAAATTTTGTTAAAAATATGAAATTTATTCTTATTAAGTTGAATAAAATACTATTCACATATAATTATAAAAAAAAACTTACTTTATATATCTACTAAAATATAATAAGATATTATTCATATATGTGTGCGTGTATAATAAATTGTTAAAGAAATCATTATCTATATATGTATAATAATCTTATTTGAAATAAAATTATGTGTTGTGTTTTTATGACGTAACTATTCCTTATTTAAAAAATAGTAAAAAACAAATCATTAACCAGTTTTGCTTAAAATATGAAATTTATTCTTATTAAGTAAAATAAAAAAAACTATTAATTCAATTTTAATAAAAAAATTTATAGATATACTAAAATATAAGAAGTTATTATTAATGTATATATAATAATTATTATTATATATACACATTAATATAATTATTATATATAATATATTATAATGTGTTTTTATAAGTATATAATAATTATGTTTGAAATAAGTTCATGTTATATGTTTTTAAGCCATGAACGTCCGTATTTAAAAAAAAGTAATCTGGAAATTTAATTCAAAAATTATTTTCTAAATTAAATTGCTAGAATAAATAATTTTCTCTGATATATTTAATTTCTGATTACATGCTTCCCATCTCTAATGCATTGACTCTTGTTTTAAGTTAAAACGAATAATTCGCTTTGAAAACACTTTAAATATTTTGCTAAATTATTCAGCAAATCTCTTTCACTCAGAAACGAAAGCAAATATGAATGCTATTTCATTAATCGCATTAGAGAAATTTCAACGAAATAAACTAATTACATTTTCCTGATTAATTAGTTTGATGCGTTTCCTTAGACGAAACGTTAATTAATTAAAATCTACCCGATCAATTCATCTTTCGCATTGAAAATTGAAGCAAATTTCGGAGTACAATTTTTGTTTCTGTTAAAAAGTCTTACAGATAATAATGCTGCTTTCGTATCCTTTCAGCAAAGATGATTTATATTGTGGTTTTAATAAATACGATTTTGGATTGTTTTAAAGAAAAATAGACATTAAGATGAATTTCATATTTTGGCAAATATATTTTTAAATACATTTTTTAAAAAATTCCAAATTTATAGTAATTTATAATATTGATATGAACTTAAAAAAAGTGTTTGAACTGCTTTTTACATATCTGCTCTTAATGGTTCCAAACTCATCTTATAAAAATGTATATGAACATTTAAAAGTGTTAAATTATATAAAAACGTTATTAATTTTTGCAAATATTTGCTTTATTTACTTGTTTTTAAATAAAGAATATTAGTGTGTATAATTAATGAAACTGATATTATTAAAAAGGCCTTCAATAATAACCGTAGAACTTATATGACTATTACATTTTTTATGTATAGTTACAAATAAATGTAATTAAAAATTTAAACAGAATATATTTTCGTAAAAACAAATCGCCAAATAACTAAAGTAAACAAAGCATTTCATTATGAAGTTTTAAAGAATTCAATAAATTTGATTTCATACGTCTAAATTTATAATTTTCTTTCACAGTATAAAATTTATTTAACCTATATCAATACGCGCAAAATACCAATACAACATATTATTTATTTTAGATTGACTTTAAGTTATTTTACTTTTATATAAATTATAATATTTACATTTAACTATCCATTGAATAAGAAAATGATTTAGAAATTAGTTACAAATATATTATACTTGCAATAAATTTACAGTTAAAGAAATTTATTGTATTCGGTAAATTTATATTGCAGTCTAGAAAAACTTTCTGTGTTAAAAAAATTATCCTTTACTGTAACAACATACAACCATGTACAGTGTGTTCTGAATGATAAATATATCACTTCTTGTTCCAGTAGCCTCAAGTCTTATGAATGTTAAAACACACAAATTTGGCCATGATAATTCAGTTAAGAATTATCATGGTCAAATTTGTTTGCTTGTAAAGATTTGGAGTAGCACCTGTTTTGTTCCATAGAATAGCACAATATTGTATACTCTCCATTGCTGTTGCTAATCTTAAATTTTTATGCATTGAAGAAATACGAGTGAAATTAATTCACAATTAATATTAATTTTTTAATTAATTGTTATAAAATTAATATTATATAGATATTATAATAAAACTAACACCTCATTCGTGTTTGCTTGCAAATGAGGCAGTTAACCCCAAGCAAAATAATATTAAAAAAGTTAATAAAATTCTAAGTTTAAATCAACACATTGCTTATAATATATACGCAACAATAATGATATGATTATATGTTAACTAAATATGTTGGATTTATTTTTAAATTCCGCGTTAAAATTCTTTCAAAATTTGATGCAATTGTGAGATTTATAAGTATATTAAGTTATTGACACTTGTACCCATTCATAGTATTGCTTATTTGCATGGATTTATAATTTAATGGTTTCATTTCATCATAAATTTTCAATCAATATTCTGGAGCGTGTTTTAAATATTTTTTAACATTCTGTAGTGTTAAATAAATATTTTAAAAAAGCATAATGAATGTGCTTGAAGACATCATACTAAAATTTCCACAACCGATGTAATTTAGCATATGTTAAATGATAAAATTATTTTAATCCAAGCAATGTGTGAATTGTAAAATTAAGCAATTTTTTTGTAGTTAAGAATTTGCAAAAAATTCAAGATTTTTAAAAGCAATTTTTTAAATAAAAATATCTTATTGATTTATTGATTGAAAGGAAACATAATTTTCACAACTTGCAGTTTTTTTATAGTTTCGTTACTAATGTGCTCTAAGAATGTAAAAAAGCAAAATTATTGAAAATTCACTCGCAACTTGAGTAGTGTAGAATTTCGTATAACTATAACTGTGTTTGCATTTACTTGATTACCCCAATGGAAGTGACTTGTAAAAGTTTCTACAACCTATGAAAACATCATATTAAATTTTAAGCGTTCTAAAAGTGCCAAGTAGCAAAAATATTTTTTCCATATACATCAATGTTTACCGCATTAGTAATCTATAAATAATAATCGTGATGAATGAGTTTGTACCGCACATAATATAGTTCAACTTGTTTTCAACAAAATTCTTTTGTTTTAAATTTAATCTTGAAGTGATATATAAAAATTTCAATTTCGATTTTCTAAATTAACTTTTTCAAATTTAAATTTCTAAACTAAGTGTGCGGCTTTGATTCAAGATTGATAATCAAAGCTTCAAATTTAGTTTAGAAAAGAGAATTTTTCCGTGTTTTCAGACTATATGATTTTGACATATACAATGCATATTATTGACATGTTCATATTATTTTCTATGTCTTAAATATGGGGAGGGGTAAAATATTAAACTATTGTATTTGGAAAGCAAGTGACACAAATGATTATTTATTAGTAATTGAATCTAGTATTTATGAATGCAGAAATAGCTCATTTTTAAGTATCTCAAGAAACGATCACTAAAAACACATAATATCACAATAATGTCGGTTAATATAGAAAAATGTGATGATAATGACTTATTTTAATAAACATGCACTTGTAATGACTTTAAAAGTTTGCAATTAAATAAATAATTGAAATTTAGATTTTTCAATACAAGTTTTGTGAATCATAATATATATTTAAATGAAGAAATTTATTTTAAACATAATTATATAAAAATTTATAAGTAATTTGCAATTTAGTAATTTTCATAACAACGAAATTACATATTTGAAAACATAAAAAATTGGTTTATTGTAATTAATTTTATGGTCTTCATTGGTATTGTTTTGCAGGAAATAATGAAAAAAATGCTCATAGTAAAAAGTTAGTAAATCTCATGTTAGAATTATAAGAAGCAAAATCTTAATTTTCATGAATTAAAAATGTCTAGTTTTGAATAACTTTTTAACTGTCATATTCTGTTATATTGTTTATACGATATTGTAGAATATAATGAATATGTTGGAAACCCCCCCCCTTTGATTTCTAAAGTATTCACGAATGTATTCAAATAATAATATTAAAGATTTCTAATATTTTGTGTAACTTTATGTCTAAAATAATTTTTTTCCGAAAAGAGTGGAAAATTAATAAAGTAAAATAATATCGAAAATCTTATTAAAATTTTTATATTTATAAATCACATTAAAATATTGTATTACTTAAAATTTATAGAAAATGTTTCTTCCTTTAGCTCTTTAAATTTAAATCTAAAAATACTAATGTGCAAAATTATAAAAAGTTGATATTCCCAAAAATCTAAGGAACAATATAATATTAATATCAATTATGAGGATGTGATGAATAAAATAAGTATTTCTTCAGCATACGTAACATTCAACAAATGTAAATGGCATCGGAGATAATATTTGTGATATTAAAGTTTCAATTAAGTGATACCAAGTAAAACATTAACAGTAAAAAAATGATTTTTAAATTGAAAAAAGTACCATCAGTTTGAAGGGTTCAGTGAACAAATTGCTTGTTACATTTTATTAAACTAGAAAATATTCTGCAGTAAAAGCCACAAACATATATTCCAAAAAAATATTTATTTATAGTCCCAAACGATTAAATGATTTTAATCAAGGAATATACATGTTTCATTTCGTTTTACGGAAATTAAATTTTACCATTGACAAGATGAAATAAGAGATGTACTTTGATAGCCTCTAAGGAAACGATATAATTTCGTTAAAAGGAATTACACTCATATAGTTTATTCTAAGACTAAAAGATTATTACTGGTAATTAATTCCGTTTTCTTAAGTGAGAGGGAACATTTTTTTCAAAATTTTACTATTGCAATCTTTAAAAAAGAAAGCTAAATCATGTGTTATCGTCTAAAATAATCTCAATTTCAATCTTCTTACACCTGACATTTTTAATGAAAAATTAATTTTAATTGATGCCAAATTTTTGCAATGACGAATGGTAAAAACATCTGCGTGACATGTTCTCTAATACATGAAGATGAAACTAAATTTCTCATTTTAGGTAAAGGTAAATGATTTTTATATTCAAAATGAAAATTAGATCTTGAAAAGAATGCAATTGCTTTCATAAGATAAATGTATGATTTTTTACATTATTTTAACTGACAACTATATTTATATTTAAAATATAGATATTTTAATAATTCGACTTTACGTTTCGTTATAATTTTTGATATATCGTTATTGTGCATGAAACGTTTATGAATATAAAAGTAATTAAGTGATCTAATAAAAAATTTTTAATTAGTAAGTAATATATTATACGAGAGGTATTTTTGCGAAAATTAATATTTTCAATCCTCCTTACACAAATACTTACATTCAAATTTATACACTTTACTTTCTCATCATATGACAAAGAAACTAAAAGCATGGTAAACATTGTTAATATTATTATATTGCCTATATATTAATGCTATAGTATGCAAATAATTTGTATAAGTGCTTTTAATATAAAGTTCTATATTATATTACACAAGTAAAACATATTCTCCTCATAATAGGCATTCGCAAAGAAAAAATGTCATTTCTTTTTAAAATATTGCCATTATAAAAGATATAAACAACATTGAGGAATCTCATTTAAATCATTAATAGAATGTATATACAAATTAATGAGTAAAGTGTTTTTAATAAAAAAAAGATTCTATATGCTTAGAATCCATTTTTTGTTTTCAATAAAACAAAATGTTATAGATGATTAGAATCTTTTTTGTTTTCAATAAAATGTATGAGGTAAAAATAAGCATTGGTTATTAGCTCCTTTGTATTGCAGTAAAAATGTATTTTTATAATAGATGAAATAACTTTTAATTTATCATAATAAGTTTATTTGTAAAATTTCCTAAGTATTTATTTATAAGGAATTATTTTATAAAGTTTGAAATTTTTTCCTATATTTTGAAATATTGTTACTTTAAACTTTTAGAAGTTTGACTTATATAAGTTCTATTATGAAAATTATTTTTTAATACAGTAAAAATGCTTCTATGTGCATAAGATAAATAATATAAAATAAATCTTAATTTATTTACTTTTAAAATTTGCACTAGAGGTCACTAACAACAAAAAGCTTTATAATATATATATAAAACTTATAAAAAATAATGTAATTTGCATAATATTTTAACGAAATCAGCAATAAAATTAAGTTATACTTATTAATATCATTAAAAAAAGCATTGCAATAATTAATCAACAGTTTATGTGTCTTTAAAATAAACTTTTATTGTAACACTGAATGATTTTAGCTAAACCGTCCCTATTATATATATATATATATATATATATATATATATATATATATATATATATATATATATATATATATATATAATTCAGTTATTTATTCCATCCATTTTAGTAAGATTAGTTTCTTATAGTCCCTAGTAAAATGCTATTACAACTTCTTATCCATCTCTTATGCATAAATAAATTCTATTAAAGCTTAAGAATAAAATACTAGTTTTTTATATAATCTTGTTTATTCTGCTTTTGAAAAACGATTTTTTTATTTTTAGGAAAAATAATTGCACAGTATTTGATAATTAATATATACAAGAATTGTAAATTATATGGTAAATTAATGTTCAGATAATTTATGAGGTGAAAATGAAGCCTTATATGTTCAAAATATTATTGCATTTTTTATCATTTATTCACTGTGATTTAAATGAAAATAATTTAAACAGGATGTATTTTTAATTTAATTACATATTTTTGGATGAAATGTGTTATTCAATAATAAAAAATGTAATAGATACGTGTAATGGGCTGAAATGTAATTTGATAAATATATTGAAAGGTAATATATAAATTTGTGACACACTTTGGCCAATTTAATAGTAAATTACACATTAATTTAGTTGAACAGAAAAATAATATTTATAGGCATGTAAATATTAAAATATTGGTTAAGAAAAGTATAATTTTAAAAGTTTTATAAAGCTACTTAATATATATATATCTACAGTTTAAAATTAAAAAACAAAAATTATTATATCCAAGTAGAAAACCTTGCACACATACAAAGAAATGTTTAAAAATATCCTTAAAAAATTTACTTCGATAAAGAAAGATATTTCTTCTTCACAAAAAATCGATGAAAAAGCATTTTGAGAATCAGAGACTGGAAACTGCTTTTATTACCATAAAACATTAAAAAAAGACAAACTTTAGGAAATAAACAAAAATACAATAAAAACCGCTCTCGCTTTTTCTAACTAGAAACCTTATAAATGTGGAGAGCGCGCCCCTCCCTACTGTGCGATGCTTCAAAGGAAGTAGGGCAATGCAAGAGAAGAAGCGAAACTAAAATTCTCAAACGCAGAAATGGAAAAGGGGAAATAAATAAAAACCAGAATGCATAAATAAATAAAAGGAAATAACAAAAGGACGATCTGTCAATAAACTTGCCGAATCAACCGTTTGAAGATGGAAGATGGCGACCACAAAATGACATAGCTGCTGTCTTTGGAGTGCAATTCGTTTTCAATCGTTTGTTTATAGATATCTTTTTCATGTTGAGGACATTTCCATAATATGCACAGTTAATATGTTTCTTGTTTGACATTCAATGTTCACAAACTGCAGTGAGGGAATTTTCTCTGTGACATTAGCATCTTCAGTGTGCGAAGATGAGCTACAATAAGACTTCTTTCGGATCATTAAATCCTTTCAGTATGAAAATTTTCTATTAACCTCTGCAGCTGTTTGCACTGCTTTATTACCTTTACTTATTTAAACGAATAGTTGAGGAAAGCGTTTAATAACTTTAAAATTCTTATTTTTGTTTTTGTTTTCAAGAAAACTATTCTGAAGTTACTTAAACTTTTTTTTTTCGAAAAGTATTACATTTTCTGCACAACAAACGTACAAAAAGTGCATACGGTATAAAATATAAATACATACTTTAAATTCTATTTACCTTCGGCATAAAAGAAATATTTATGAAAATAACATTCCATTGCAATTTTAAATTATTAAATGTATATTATTGTAGCACTATAAATATTCTGTGTTTATACAATAAATATTAGAATATATTTTTTAAAGAAAATTTTAAATGTTTTATAAATAAAATAGCGCATTTTCTAGCAAACATAAGGCACTTTTTTTCTTTAAAATGCATCTGAAAAATTGAATGCGTGTATTATACATAGATACTAAGATTTTGATTACATTCAATTCTATAAACTTACACTTTTTGGATCAAAGTGATTTTTTCCTATTGCTTTGTGGAGAGTAAAATTAAGTAGTTATACATGTTATGTAGATATAAACGAATAAACATGAGCTATGTCATCGTCAATCAAAGTGGTTTCGTTTAAACATTCCATGTCTTTTGAACTATTTTTATGCTTGTAAAATTTCTGCAGTTTAATTTACTTAAATTTCCTTCGAAATGCAATGGTTCTAAAATCACGTCGGTTATCTTATAACATAACTGACGCTACGCGTGATTATGTATGGTAAAGAATATAAAATTAAAGAGCCATTTAGGTCCACCTGAATCGAGAAAATAATAAAAACTGCATAATTAGGAATGTCTAGAAAAAAGCAACTCACAGAAAACATAGCCTACAAGATCTATATAAAACAGAGACATTGTTTAAATCATTGAAGCAATTTGACATTAATAATGCACTGGATAGTAAAGAAGACCATGTGTTGATTCACATGATGATTTAGAGGAGGTTTGACAAGATGTCTGGTGTTTAAAGAAAAATTTTAAGAAAAAGAGGTTTTATTTCTAAAATAGATTAGTTATTTATTGAAAATTTTACATTTTATTTGTAGAGAGAGAGAGAGAGTAGAGAGTGAGTTTCACATATTTTTTTTTTAAAATACTGCAAATTAATTAGAATCAACATTTATAAGGTGTTATTCATCAAAAATGTATAGAAAAGTGGTTACGTCTTATACACTCGCAAATATTGTATACACAAACTGCATTTTTTATTTACCTATTGCTAGACTTTATTTAGAACCTATATAAACTTTGTGATTTATTTTACTTTTTTATGATAACGAAATTTGCATTATATAACTTGAAATGGGAATGTATAATACTGTTGTAAATTTTATATAGTTTATATATATAAAATAATTGTTATATATATATATATATATATATATATATATATATATATATATATATATATATATATATATATATATATATATATATATATATATATATATATATATATATATATATATATATATATATATATATATATATAAGGTTCCTATATTAAAGGCTAAAAATTTTCGAAATTAAAGATGATTCTTGTTTATTGCTTATCAGCACAATGCATAAACAAAGGAATCTACTAAGCACATCACTAAAGTTGAGTGATTTCGCCACTCAATTAAAGAGTTTTTCTAGAGATATTTGGAAGAGAAAGTATTTCACTGTAGCATTTCCGAGAAATATTTTACTGAAACTTTCTTATTCGTGATAAATATTTGCAATTTTATTTTAAAATCTGACCGCTTCGGACTGCTTAAAATTAATAATGATCATTAATATTAAATTAATTTTTATCCTAAGGTACATTTTATTTGTATAAAGATTAAGCTCAATATAGGTTTTGGGTATCTTTTATTTAAATTTCTTTCGAAATGCAATATTTTATTTGCTCATGAGGATATAAAATTAATAAACTACACATTTTCAGGGTAAAATTCTTAGGAAATGTAAAATTCCTAGAATATAATATAATATGCTTGCTCTTTTGAAGTATCAGAATAAGAAAGTGAAAGTTAAGTAAACAAGATATCCTGCATTCAAGGCAGTACTTGGAGTATTCTTAATTCTCTTATGTAACAATATTTCTCACAAATTCACATTGATTTGAAACGAAATTTAAAGGTCTGTAAAGGTACATTGATGTTAATGTAAAATATAAATGAATCTAATATGGATTTATATTTTAGAAAACAATATTTTAACAAAATGAAGTTAAAGCTAAATATATAAATTGATACCGCATATTTTTTAATATAGCTTTAACTTCTATCTGTTATAACATTAATTTTGTTTTAATTATTTAAATTTAAGAAAAATTATGAAAATTTATTTCTTTAAATTATTTGTTGAAATATTTGAAATTAAAATATGGGAATTATAAAACATTTTTTTAGATAATTCTTTTGATAAATTTGACATTTTATTATAAAATGCTGTTATGATATAAAGTGAAACGTACAGAAATGTTAAGTTGTCTGTGTCCACACTTTTGTTTGTGCACAGCATCCTTACATCTAATGAATGCGTAATTTGTGATTTAAAACATTATAGATTACTTTATTTTTCACTTGATATCAATAAAAATAAATAAAGCTAATTGTCAAAGCAAAAGCATATAGTAAATTATACGATTAAATGTAATGATAATTTATGTCTATTACCTGAGGCATGTTGTTTGCTTACCATTTAAGAAAGGTTAGATAACAAAAATATTACGTTTTTTATTTTAATTAATTTCAAATCAAACTTATAGAAACATTGTTTTCTTTAATTACTTGCTAATAATGTCTCTTAGATAAACTTCATATAATATTTTTAAAATTCTAGATATAATTGATTTCTAAGAGTAGCATATCTGACTGAGTTATTTTATATTAAATAACATGTATAACAAATTAATTATTTAATATTATAGTATCTGTGTAGATGTATTTTAAAATTATTTTCATATTCAAGCATAAGAAACATTAATTGATAGTGACGATTTCCTTTCTTTTTATCAATATCAAGAAAATAAATAAATGTTAAACAGCTAAATGTAACATCACAATAAGAATGGAGAATAATTTAGATGCTAAAATTTGCGTTTTTTAGCATCAAATAAGAGCATACGTATCATTACAAAAATTTAAAGAAACGAGAATTTTATAAACATTTTCAGATATATTTATTAAAAAAACATCTTTGACTTAAAAATGCAAACCTTAAAATAGATTTTATTGCATAATATTTTAAATTTTTTTCATAAGAAAAAAAAACTTTTATTATCATCGAAATAACAGTATTTTATTAGACATATTTTAATAATATTTATAAAAATTCAAGTATTAATATAAACTCTAATAAAGGAATCAATTGTAAATTCGAAATATATTTTCTTTCTGCAAATCATGATTTCATTTACTTTAGATACGTAGATATTGCATTTTTAGTTTATATTATATGAATATTTATGCCATTATATCCTATAACAATTGTACAAAGTAAGGAAATTAACCATATAATTTAAAATAAGGATGTTTATACATGAAGTGTTTATTCTTTCTCTGTAAATGGAAAAACAAAACTCTTATCGATATTTAATTAAATTCTGGTACTTAAGATATGCTTTCATGTAAAAGAATATTTATTCATTACCAATAAAATAATAGCAAAATAATATAACAGAAAATTATTTTGTATTCATTTATAAAACTTTATTTAAGACATTGCAAAGTAAGACACTAATTTCCAATTTTAAAGAGTTAATTTTATCGGGAATTTAAAAACTATTACAAAATTAATACAATTCTCTGTTCTAGCATCTAGATTAGTATTCTCTATAGTATTTCATATTTATTATTCTCTATTATTCTTTATATTATTTCATATTTATATTTCACATTATTATTATTTATACTTGAGAGGATTAAAAATTTAATAAAAACAAAATTTTTGAGTGTATTTTCAAGTATACTTTAAATTCAAACTATAGATATGTTTGGCTAATTTTTTATGTCATCTACTAATTTTCCTGATGTTATCTACTATGAACGTTTTTTAAAATGATGTATATCAATCTATTAACAAAGTCAAGTGAGAGCATGAAATATCCCACATCTTAAAGGGAATAATATTTTCATACGTTAAAATCACTTTACAGACATATATAATTTTGTCATTTAAAAATGAAAAACAGCATATTATCCTATCTTCTTTCTTACATATGAGGCGGATTCCATGTAAAGGATAAATGAATAAACTTAACATTGTTGTTTGCAACTATATTACATAGAATTCTCATAAATCATACACAAATTTTTAAGAGATACATTTGTATAAGGAAGTATGTATAACAAAACTCTTATATCATAAATAATTTAATTTATTTTGTAAATGCAAATGGTGTATTAGTTTTTGAAATATTAGTGACTTTTATCATGGTTATAGAAAGATAATTTGATTTTCTGCCAATAGTTTCACTAAATAAATATATTAAAAACCTAATTCGTATTAACGACAAATCAAAGCATTTTGCAAGTCGTAAAAAATCACTTTCTGATAATTTTATTTATTGGATTATTGGTCCTATGTAACCTTAAAGAAAAATGTGACTCATATGCATATGTTAATAAAACTCTGATTTAATCCTGCTGATACTTTCACTAGTGAGTCGTTTTACGACGTAAATATTTAGTTTCTGAAGGTTTCATATTACTGTTTTGCAATAAAATAAGTTGTAACCCTCATAGCTTTAAAAACTAGAACGCATTAATTTGTCTTTATTGCAGTCTCTGCATGCGTAAAATCTAATATACGTATGCCTGGTATGTACCTTAAAATAGCGTCTATTTATTTGTTTTCAATTTTATGCAGCTGTGTGCTACTTTCCATCGTTATATCGATATTATTTTTATTGTGCAATAATATTTCACTATGTATGTTAATATTAAATACTCTTTTTGAATTAATAATTAAAATAAATAGCTTGCAGTCAAATTTACAGAGAGTATTTCAATTACAAAAATAAAAGTAATGTTTTATTTTGCATTTTTTAAAAAATATTTTTGAAAAGTAAATTTTGTAGGAGATTTATGTATATATAATCTAACTTCTAGACTGCGTTTAGAAAATTTCTTTGTGATTTCAAATTTAAGATTAATATTAATTACATTCATAAATATGGAATAAAACTTTATATTCTATTTTTTTCAATTAAAAATTTCTGAGTAATTACTCTATTCAATTTCTTATAAAAATATTTCATTATTATTGGTATGTATTTTGAAGTTGTATATTAAATTTTATATATGTATTGTCTATTAACCTCATATATTTAATTATAGGTTATTATACTTTTTATTTTAACTAAACTGAAAATGAATTTTTCAAAATTGAATTTTAAGGAAGTTTGGACATACAATTTCAATAAGTGGAGATACCATTTTTTTGATTTTTACATAATTATTGAATTTAGTTTAAATAAACTTTTCAGGTACATATTATATTTTAAAGAACAAACATTTCATTAATCTGGTATGGTATTCATAAAGTTTTTAATTAATTAGTAACATAATGTGAAATTTTGGAATTTTTCTTAATATGTAAATGTAATATTATACAAAAAGAAATTATTAATTTAAATTATTTATTTAAATTTTTCTAAAATTTAAATAAAATTAAATATAGTAAAATTAATATAATATTAACTACATAGTAAGTTAAGAAATTTCGAAATGTAACACCAAGAATTAAAATTATTTTCAATAAAAACTATAGTTTGCATGATAGAAAATAAAAAATATATCTTTAGAGTAAATTTCAAAAAATATAATTATTTTAAAATAATTTTTTCAAATGTTAAAGAAATATTTCATTTCTTATTAAACCTTCGGAATAAACACATTAAATTTAATATGTATTAAAAGTAATGTCACATTATCTATTCTAAACTGAGTTATTAACTTCTACATAAAGAGATTAAATTCTTTTTATGTTTTTAAAAAAAATAAAAGTTACTTCAAAAATATTTTAAATATTTCTATAAAATAATGAATGAGGTTGAAATGACATAATTAAAATCTAAAACTATATCTCATTATAATTACAAATACAAGATTGATATTTGCTTCATAATTTTTTGACATTTTTTCAAGTACTATTTTTCTGACTAATATATATATATATATATATATATATATATATATATATATAAATATATATATATATATATATATATATATATATATATATATATATATATATATATATATATATATATATATATATATATATATACATATATATACACAATGTAATTTCAAGATTTAAAGCAATTATTATTATAACAAGAGTAATTTATTTATTTTATTATTACTGCTTCATTGAATTTTTTGTAATAACAACTAAATTTTTGTGATGACAAAAATATAGATATAAAAATATTTTAATGCTTTTTTTGCAAGATATTTGTGTCAACAAAAAGTTAAAACATATATTTGCTATTACCGAGAAAATGTTCTGCCTGTAAAAGGAATCTAAAATAAATTTCTTTTTTGTTTTAATAAAAACTTCTAACGTGGTTGTATGATTTATTAAAACTATGAGCAAACATATTTCAACTTAGTAGTTAGACATAGCGAGCCATTAAATTCTAAGAAAGTGTTTCTAATACTATAAGCCGTAATCCTGTTGGCTACAATTCTAACTTTTCAAAGTTAGAAAGCTTTTTGTTTAGTATTTCTTCTCTTTTTACACTACATATCATAAAATGTTTCATAACGTCTTTGAATTGAATGTGAAAAATATTCGGTATATTTCAACATTTGCGCACATTTTAGAAGTCACCACCTTTATTGCGTGTATGTATTGAGTTGATAAGGTAGTCAATTGCTTTTCAAACTTTTCATAGATGAGTTTTAGATGTGTATGCTTTTAAATTTATCAAGTGGATTAATAATCAAATGAAGTAAATTTAAACTATTTTACTGCTTGTAACTCAACCAATCATAAAAGAGTAAAACTACATCTTTAAAAAATTCCATTGAATGCTATCTAATTGGAACAAATATTTTTTCTCCGAATTTAAACACTAAGAAGTATTTATTTGAAATCATAAATGAGCTAGAGAAATCCGACACATCAAAAATTAAAAATCACTCGATTTTATTTAGAATAAAAGACTTGGTTTATACTTTAAATTTTCAAGAAAATTTAATAACTATTATTGCAATATAATAAGTAATTATCTCATATATCCTAATCTTTAAGATTTAAATACCATTTCCTCGCATGAAGAATTTTCATTTAAGCATCTAAAAACAAAGAGCGTAATCTCACTCAAAAAGAATAAATTTTCATTTATTTTGCTTTTAAAAAATCAACAAATTTGAATTCAAACTCATGCTGAAATGAACCGTAGTAAATACACTTTAATCAGAACTTATTTTAAAAATATTAAATATAAAATAAACTTACTTAACGTCTTAAACAGTTATTCAAATCGTCAAGTGATAAAAAACTCCAGATATTTTAAAACTGTATATTTTAAATATATAACTGTTTTTCCGTAATATGTTACTACCCCCCGATGTCTATTACATTTTATCACTAAAGCACTCTCTACAAAATCTAATAGACTTGAGAGAGAGAGAGAGAATTTCCGTCTCTTCAAAGAACACTGACGCATTAAAACATTTTAAGGGGCAAGTGGGAGAACAGTTGTCGGGTTCCCCGCTTAAGCTTTAAATGGCAAATCTAGTGAACGGCATGGCATTATCCGCAAGAGTGAGCGAAATGCTTCCCTGCTTGTTAGCGTGCCAACACATTCGACTTCCTGTCTTTCAGAAGGAGCGAAGTTTTAAGTCCATTCCAAATGGGCAGAAATTGGATTCCTACGGTTTTAACACGCTTAGGTCTTGTTGGTGGGTCCTTGTTGTTAAGGAGTGCAAGACCTACTGGAGTCCTAAGCCCGCAGATCTCAGCTAAACTGAGAAGAATATGTCGTGACAACCAATAATGCCATAAATGTATTCCAAAACACATAAGAGAAATGAGAATTCAACATGCATTGCTTTCATTTGAAATCTTAAAATTCCTACCCTTGTTATAAAAATTTTAGATATTCCTATAACTACAACGAGAAATTCAATATTGTTCCTTTCAAACGGTTTACAGAAAATAAGGTTGTAAAACTTTTATGAAATGAGAGATTTTAGTTAAACATAGTTTAACTTTGGTTAATTAAATTGATTTGCCAATTGTTACTTTTTTTTATTATGTATATTTCAAAATAAAATAATGCATATTTTTAGACTGCATTATATATGCATTATTATTAAGTAAATTTGTTAATAATTTAGTAATACGATATTTTACTTTAAATATTTTTTGAATTTGTCTTGATATGGTATTTATCTTATTAGATTTTCGATTTTTGCCCTTGCAGTTTATTTTAATAATATATCACTAAAATACAGTGGTGGCTAATATTGTGGACACTTTTGGAAATTTCTATGTTTTTGAACTTTGTATGCTTATAGAAGCATTACGTTTCACAAAATGCAAATTTGTATACTGAGATCAGTACAATGCACAAAATTCAATTATTTGCAATATAAAAAAGTTAAACGATAATAGTTATCGATATACATTAGACAGTGATGATTGCAGTGAGTTATCAGTATTTAGTAGAGTACCCTTTATATTTTTGATTACACAGCTTCACGTCGACGTTTCATTGAGCTGACAAGAGTTTTAAGCTCTTCTTTCGTTATTGCATGATGCCAGGAAACAATTAGTTCCAATTAGTTCCAATCCAGTCTCAATTAATTCCCTTTTATTTGATGGGCTCCTCATTCGGACAAAAGTTTTCAAACGTTGCCCAAATTTTCGATAGGATTGAGATCAGGACTGTTTCCTGGCCATGGTAACAATTTAATTCTCTTTGCACGAAACCACTCTTTCGATATTTTGGCCATGTGGCTAAGAGAAGAATCCTGCTGAAAAATAAACTAAGCATTGTTGGAAAAGAGATCAATGATATAATGTAGAAGGTTTGGTTTTAGAATAGCTTCAATATATTTTCTGGCATTAAGTGTTCCATCAATGACATGAAGGCGACCAACACCATTTGCTGACATGCATGACCAAATCATAACACTAACTGGGTTCTCCACAGTTGCTTGAATGCAGTCAGGATGTAGTCTTCTATTCTAAGTCTTACATGTTTTCGTTCATCACTACCGAATAACGATAGATTAATTTCATCCCTCCGTATAACTTGTGACCACTGATCATCTGTCCAATTGATTCGTTCCTTTGCCCACTGCAGTCTTTCTTTTTCGTTGTTGAAAATTAAGATAAGGCATTTTTCGTGGAATTCTACCTTTCAGTCCAACATCTGTTGATCTTCTCCTGATTGTTCTTGAACTGACAGAAATACCAGCATCATTCAGATCAATTCTGATGGCCACTGATGACATTTTTCTATCCTGGAGACATAGTCTTTTTTTTCTTCTGTCATCAATAGATGTGGTGCACCTTATTCGGCCTTTTCTTTCTTCGTTTTTTTTAAATTATTCTCCTGATTTCGTTAACAAAACTTTCGGGCTCCAGATGTAGTCACTGGACCACCGACCTGTCTTGCAATTTCAGCATAGGAAAGACCTCTTTGTAACATACTAATATTAGATATCTTTCTAGATGTCCAATCTGCTTTTTTTTATTGATGCCATTGCTTCTTGACTAAATATTAAAAATTTTTACAAAAATTTCTACTTGTAATTGCAGTGTATATAAGAAACAGGTCCTCCTTCTACAGAACAAAGCAAACTAATGTATTGTTTCAAATGTAAACATGATGTCAGCTTCTACTGTCAGTTACTAACATTTGATTGGTTCTCAGAGCAAGAACAGTGATTGGCCAGGAAAGCTAGACTTTACAAACCACTTCATAACAATGTTTTTTATTTATATTAAAGTACATATAACTTTTTACTATTGCAAATAACTGAATTTTGTGTTTGGTATTGAATTCAGTAATTAACTCATTTTAAAATGATATATACAAGTTTGCATTTTGCGAAACGTAACATTTTCTATAAGCATACAAATTTCAAAAACATAAAAATTTCCAAAAGTGTCCACAATTTTGGCCACCACTGTATTATGACAATAAAATACATAGCAGTAAATTAATAACATTTCACAAATTTGGTTTTTCAGAAGGATAGTATTAGAGTTAATCTTTTATTATATTTAGGATTTCTGGTGTACCATATTATATATTTCAGAAAATAACTGGCAATAATGAATCTTATAATGTTTACAATAATTTTTCCTCCAATTATATAACGTTATATATATTAAATATATATATTAATTATATATATTATATATATTAAATACTTTTTTAAAGTAAAAAAGAAAAAAAAAACTAATTATTTACATAAAAAAATCATTTCAGTAGAAAATATTTAGAAACATGAATTCTTGCAAAAGATATCTAATTTAATCATTTGATTACTCATTTTTTCATTCTTTAAAAAAATATTTTTAAAATTTATTCAAGAAGTATTGTTATTCAGTATCGTTAGTTTTTATAAAGATTTATTATTGGAAATGATTGGTTATAAAGGAACAAGTGTAATCTTTTTAGGCAAACTTACTTATGGTATTGTGGTATATTCAAACAATACCCAAACGATTGTAAGAATATGAAAGACGAGAAATAACATGAATTCAGCATTTGCTTAGTTTTGAATCTTAAATTTGTTTCTATATAATTTTGGGCTAAATATTTATTTTGCTTTTGGTATACCTATTTTAAAATGTTGACTTGATTAACGACTTAATTTTTTATTTAATGAAATAACATTTGTGCTACTAATTTTTATAATTCATAATTTAGAATAATTGTTTACTCTACCATATAGAAAAATAAGTTTAAGCAATATATTTTAATAACTTACAATATAAGTAGAGTTATACTCTGCCTCATATTTAAAATGCAACACCAATAAGGAGTTGTCTGAAAGTGAGGAAATCCTTCAAACAGAGAGAGACAGAAACGAATAATAAGTTATCTGTCCTTGTAAATTATATGTGTAATACAAAGCGAGATCAAGATTTGGTCAGTAGATTACAAGGCCACCGTAAATGGCTATGCATGAAGCTACATGTCTAGCCACAGATTTAGTGAAAGTACGGATATCGTCCTCAGAAATGTCTCGCCATTCCCTTTCAACCATTTACCAAAGTGCGTCTTCTGTAGGAAGCACTGGTAGGGTTTGCAAATGGCGCATAATCATATCTCAAACATGTTCGATAGAAGAGAGATCTGGCAAGCCCTGTTGCAAGAGATACAGCTGCACATATTGGAAGGCATGCTACCTGATGCAAGCAATGTCCTATCGTACGTTATCCTGCAGATAAAGGGCACTGGGTATCCCCTATAGGTAGGGGAGTGTCACCGGTCGCAACACATCATCCACGTAGCATTGGGTTTTCTTACATTCGACTGAATTTGATAAGAAAATTTGCTCTAGATTAAAAAAAATAGTTTAATTAAGCTGATTGAGAGATTAGAATTGATTAAAAATTTTTAAACACTAAATATTTAGAAATGGTTTTAGCTATGTTATATTTTTTAGGAAATATATTTTATTCAACAAATTGAATTCTTCATTGTAAATTCTATAACTCTTTCCTTAGAGCTTAGAATACACATATACTTTTCCTAATGCCACTTTTCGTTAACATTTGCGTAGGATGATCTCATACATTGAAAAAACAACGTTTTAAATTTATTGGAATATATAACACGTTTCAACAAATAAAATGCTATACTTTAAACTAAATAATAAACAATATATGTTTTCTTACTACCACTTTTCCAAACTGCTTTAGCGAATATTCATTATACACAGAAAAGATACACTTTTATTTAATTGCTTTTTATAAAAGTTTCGACTTTTTATTTAGTTGAATGAATGAAATGAATGTTGAAAATGAAGGTAAATAGGGATTTAATTATTATGCTAATAAATAAATGAAATATTATATTAAGCGTTGTCTTTGATTAACTGACTATGTAATGACTGTCTGCGCAAGTCAAAACATAAAAAAAAAAATTAAACTTTGTGAATTAGGAAATATTTGATGCATTTGTATCATAAATATCAATGCGATTCATCAGGTAATTTTAAGTATGAGTTTAAAATGTTCCATTTGTGACTGTGATGTATTTCTTTCATTGTTCAGAAACAATGTGCTCATTTAATAAGTAACATACAAACTTTTCTATAAAATGACATGTATTGAATAATTTCAAATATTTAGGTAATAGACATCAATCATAAATTTCTTTCTTTAAACTTTTGTATATTTTAAATTTATTGGAATTATTATAGGACAGAATAAAATTTATTAAATAGATACTTGTCATGTGATTAAAATACAGGGTGTCCTAAAACGACCGCATTAACTCTGCACAGCTAGATTCCACGTAATGAGATCATAAAAACTGACGAAAGAAGCTTTCCTGTACGATTCATAGTTTACGAATAAAATGCGAAAAAAACAAAGTATGACGTCACTTCCGGTGCAAGAAAAACACTTTATTGAACATATCAACAGCAGTTTATGCAGCGGATATCGATGGGCATACTCCCTAGCAGTTCGCAAGATATTTCCATGACATCGGCCGTATATCAAGTACATGTCGCAGTAGCCACGAACGGAATACGTGGCCACCATACGAAGACTACCAGTTGTTGCAGGATGCAGGCTTTTAAATACCAGTTCAACGGCGGCTTAACTTCATTCCATGGCACGCGCATTAATGACACAATATGCGCGATGAACGTTTTAAACATTATTGGTAAGATATGAAAATAATTTTGTTCATGTATCCAATAAAGTGTTTTTTTCTTACACCGGTAGTAACGTCGTAATTTGCTTTTTGTATTTTTCTCGTAAACTAGGGGTCTTTCAGGAACACTTCTTTGGGCAGCTTTTATGTACTCCTAACGAGGAATGCTAGCTAACTCTAACTGTGCGGAGTTTATGTGGTCGTTTTGGGACACCCTATATAAAATATATATATATATATATATATATATATATATGTATATATACATATATATATATATATATATATATATATATATATGTATATATATATATATATATATATATATATATATGTATATATATATATATATATATATATATATATATATATATATATATATATATATATATATATATATATATATATATATATATATATATATATATTTTAAATAATCTTGATTGCAATCTATGCAATTTTATCTCTTTGAAATAATAATTTTAATTAACTGTAAATTATTTAAAGTAAAAATATTAGTAGTAATTTTCACATGCTATCAAAACATAATTTATATATGTTTGCAAATTAAATATAATTTATTTGAAATGTTAAGTCAAATTTATTTTATGACTGTATGAAGACTTTTCATAAAATTGTTAATAATAAATGTGTGAAATAGTAAATTTTCCCGTTGTAAAATATAAAATAATAATGAAAGAAAATGTTTGGGCAGAAATATAACATAAATTTAAGGGATATCGAAATAGTTAACTAATAAAATTCCCACGATTATTTTAAATGTTTTTTTTTAAGCTAAACATGAAAAATTATATGAGACAAAACTTATAAAATTCAAATTCATATTTCCGGATTCAGTATAATGCTTCGGTAGCTTAAGAAATACTGTTATCTCTTAATATTAGTTTTTGCCACTAATAAGTGTTAATCTTTACTTTATGAAATTAAGCCTCTCCTCAGTTAAGAGCTGGAAGCAAAGGGTAGGAATCCTGCATAGCTTCATTCCTTTAATTGCCGTGAGGGAAGGGACATTTCCCAAAACCGCAACCAATCATGGACCAATTAAAATCGCAATTACGGCTCAAAATCCCCAACCTAAGTAGCAATCTTCAGATGGCTTTCTGCCTTCAAATGAGTGAAACGCGATTTTGGACTTCCAGAATGCGCCTGATAAAATTTTCAGTTGCTCTTAAAGAATCGTAACTGTAACCTTTAAATCCTAGATAATTTAGTTAAAACCATCATGTACTTAAATGTTATATGAAAATCTGCTGTTAAATACTTCGCTGGATCATAATGTTTTGTTTTTATACCCTCTAAGAACTTCAACAATGTTGTGTTTATATCCGTATTTCAGATCAAACATTTTGGGAGATGTATAGTATTGAATTAAGAACATATACTAGTGAATTAAACATTAGATTGTAGCAATAAAATAATTCTAGCTTCTTCAATGATTTCATGGAGCATAGTAACTGATTTTTTATGGTTTATTCAATACTAAACTTTTTTGGGATGCGGTTATGTAGAAACAAAATTTATTTTGTTTTACTCAATATCTAAAACTTAAGAAAATAAATTTAATAAAAATATTAGTGCGAATAAAGTAATTTTGGAAATAAAATGTTTGAAAGATTTTTTTTCTAATACTAATAAAATATTTTAAAATTAAAATCAAATGAAAGAGTTACTCAAACTTAACAAAATATTTATGATAAATGTAAAAACAATCGTGATTAAATCAAACCAATATTAAAAACCACACTTCTTAATTTATTCTATTGTAAGTTACATATGTTGAGCTAATGTTACCGTTATGTATGTTAAAACAAAAAGTACATTTGAGATATCAATTTGATATGTTATATCAAATTAATTATGAATTGTATATAAATAAAGGAATAAAAAACGCAATGTTCCTTTGTAAAGCCATGTAAATTTATAGATTAGAAATGCTAATATTATTGAATTAAGCAAAATTAAAAATATACATTCAGAAAATTTTACGTATTTCTAAGCCAACAAACTTACTCATAAGCAATATAAGACTATATAAATGAGAACCAATAATATGACGCAGATTTTCTGTATTTAAGTATTTCTTTTTCAAATTGTTAAGAAGATGATATTAATATATAGTAATTTTCCGTTATAAGCTATATTTTTTAACTTTCTAAAAGTATTATAATGTATTTATCTAATGAACATTTAATTTGCTATGTGTCATCCAAAAGGAAATATTGTTTATTAATTTACGCAGTGAATTATTAAGACATTTAAATTAATGTAAAAAATGGGATTTGGCCACTTTACAAAAATATAATATAAAACATGTATCAATAATTGTATAAGAGATAAAATTTATTCTATATGAATTTATGAATCCTTACATTTATACCATTTCAAGTACAACTTTACAGCTTGAATTTCCCACTGTCAACAGATTTTAGGATTTAGCAATTGTAAACTTTCCAACAAATTTGATGAAATGCTGAACTCTATTTGACGCCCTCAAACCTGAAACTTAGGATCCTCCGAAATTATGAGCAGGCGTCTAGTCCGTTTCCTAACCGACAGACTATAGCTTGATCGAGGCAAATATGTAATCTAGCCTCTGTGCATTCCGATGTATTAAGCGTTTGCGAGAGTCGCATGGGTAACCAGGGGCAACACTTGCTGGCAGCCCAAACCTCTAGATAGTGCGATGATTGAAATTTATGCCAGCGTTGCTATAGATAGTTTCAGTTAAATATACCTATCCAATCAGGGTAATTGTTTTCAAGTAAAGTCTCTATGAGCGAACTTTATACACCTCATCTATGCAGCCCCATGAAAATAATTTATGAGTCTGAACTCTAAGCTGGATCTCAATAATGGAGGACATGATGTAGATTAATTCACACTCGAATATCCTCAAAGGAAGTAATTATTTACTGAGCTAATCATTAAATGGATTTAAGAAGTATTTATAACTTTGTTAATAAAAGCAGTGTTAAAATTATAAGGAAAGTTTGAATGTCTTATCAATATAAAGAATATAAATAAAATATTAAAAGTTCATAAAGTTATCTAATCATGCGGTGGTATACATTTCAAAAATCATTTAATTTTTAACAAATATTGGTTAAGCATTTTGGCTGATATTTATAAAATCTAAAGAAGAAAGTATTTTAGGATGTATTTTCATTGCGTTCTTATGAAATCGGATTTTTTAAATATTATCTGAAATAAATTACAAGTCATCACAGAAATATTTTTGCATAAGAAAAATAATAAAACTATTTATGAAAAAATTTATATTTAATCAAGTACATTTACATTGTATGACGTAAATTTCAAATTAATAATTACAGATTAACACATTGCTTATTTTCCATACAATGAATAAATTTAAAGATGAATCATGCAATCTATAACTAAAATTATGAAATCATTGACAAGTTAAATCACTCGTATAAATATGAATGAGATATGAAGGATTAACATTTTAGATTTAAATACACTTTAATTATGGAGAAATAGTTGTTTAATAGTGAATATATATATATATATATATATTCTTTTAGCATAGCTGGCTTATATATTCTTTTAGCATTCTTTCTTTTAGCATAGCTGGCCATCTCCCTCCTGATGAAGACGTGGCCCCTATGTATTCTTCTTTTCATCTGTTTCATGTATTTCAATGCTTTTCCATATTTTTCATGTTTTATTTTATTTATATTTCACTGTTTTTCCAATTTCATATTTTTCATATTTTATCTTATTTATATATATATATATATATATATATATATGTATTTGAATAAAAAGACATCATTTGCTGTAATATGTTAGTTTATAATAATTTTTAGTTAAAGGAAATATTTAAATTCTTGATTTGTAATATTACTCATTTTATAAAATAGTGTATTTACAAAATTTCTTCCTCATATCTAATCCAAATATTTCACATTTGCAAACATAACGAAAAAAATTACATTGTTTATTTTGTCTCCTAAAATTACTCAAGGATAAACATAGTTAAGACCTATATATTCTTTCGTGAAACATGTTCTGAAAAAAATGTAATTGTGAACATTAAGTGAAGTTTTATCACCTGTTTAATATCGGGAAAAATGTAAATGAAACCTCGTCATTGAGTTCACTTGTTTAGTGATTTTTCTGCGCAACGATTCATATTTTTCTTCATAAAAAATTCCACAAAGTAAATAATCATCATCATTTGACTTTAATGTTCCCTACAGATTTTCACGATCCGCAAAGAGTTTGATAAAAGATAGGGGAAGAGACAAACAGCCATTACTGGGTAGTTGTCTCCCCCTAGCGGATTCAGTTGGCACGACGCCAAACCTGAGTGAAAGGTGCGAAAAATACTCATCATTGATTGGTTCTTGGATGGCTCCACCATACTTATATTTTTATTATTATTATTATTCATGAATTTACTTTACGGTTTTATCCGTTTTTTCAAACCAGACTTAAAAATCAATGGTCGTGTTATGAAAATTTCCAGCTTAGCAGACAACCAAACTTTTCTTTTTTGTTCATTATCGTTATTTCTTTTTAGGTTAATCAAAGAAAGTGAATGTTTTCCAACATTTGCGTAATTAATTTAAGTAATTGCTCAGTTCATTGGGAAGAAGAGACATATTTTTAAATGTCTGCAGCATTTAAGTGCAAATAGGAAAGTGTTCACAATCCACAGGAATAAAATTAATTTGTTTCACTATATGTTTAACATTAGTTTTTTCTCTTATTGATAAAAAATAATAAAAAAGTTAAGTCGCTAGTTCAAGTAAAGAAATATGAATTCATAATACATGGTTATTATATACGTGGAAAGTTTAAAAACAAATGGGACTATAAATTAAAGGAAAAAGAATAAATTATATTTTTAAATAAGTAGATACTCTATAATAATTTGCGTTAGTTAAATTATTTTTACAGCTAACTTATTTTAAAGAATATGCTTGAATATTGTTTACCTAATTCTTTAGGTTTATTCGATAAAACTTTTGAATATTATTTGGCATTATGGCTTCTTAAAAATGAATATGAGAATCAGAATGGCCCACTCTTAGAAAAAAGTAACATCGAAGAATATTTTTTCTATGTATCTCTTTTTTTAAATAATTAATTTATAATTTTTGTATTTTTTTTAATAAAATATGAAGCTGACTGGGTTTTACGCATGTTGGATTTGTTAGTGCTAGTTTATAAATAGAAATACATTGTTGTGTGTATATCTAAGGTACTAATATAAATAAATTTATTAGAAAGATTATAAATACTGATATAACTGAAAAAATTTCTGGCATAATCATAGTGTAAAATGTTTTTTTTTCATAAACTGGCAACAATATGGAACAAATTTTGTTATGGTTCAAATCAGGGGTACGCAATATTTTATGGTCACCGACAAGAAATCGGGAAAAAAATTGGTGGGCCAAAATAAATTTTCTAAATTTTAAAAACAATACACAAGTTTTACAATTTAAATATGTTAATGAGATGAGTGAAATTGTGATTTCTCTAGCAAATTTCCTTATATTGAGGTTCGAAGTGAGATGTACTGATTCTAAGGAACGAAATTAGATGGTTATATGACAATGTACTTCTGAAATGATTCTTTGAAAGGTTCATTTGTTTAAAACGCTTCTTTACATAAATAAGATGAAGCAAACATAGCACTGATTATCAGGGTAGGCTGGAGCTTAAAATGTGCAGCCTGTTACATCTGAGATCAAATTCACCAATAATATTGGATTCCCAAATGCCTGCTCTCCCAGAAAGAGAGCGTTTGTTGCAGCCAATCTAATTAAGAACTTTCACTTTTAACATTCCAAACCCAAACCGTCCTTAAAAAAAATCAGGAGGGAATAACATTTAAACAATGTGAAAAAGGAGATGGATATGTAATATATAAACCACATTTTCTTTTCATTTCCGTCAGACCGACAAATTAAATTCGTGGGCCGCATAAAACTATCCGGCAGGCCAGAGTTGGCCCGCGTGCCGTAGTTCGCCCATCCCTGGTTTAAACACACAATAAATACATTTAATTAAAAAAGTCTAGTTTTAGAATGTCACATCCATTTTCCTAACATTATATTCACTTAAATAACGTTAACATAAATACAATTAAATATTCATTCCGGTTGTACGATAAAATATTGACTATTTTTTAACATATCCTAAATTTTTAACTTCATTTAAAAAAATCATTATTAATTTTTATTTACTCATAATCAACTATATTTACATATGCATTATTTTATGTTCTGTTGTATGTAATACAAAAGATGCGTAATTTATTTTACAAATCATAATACATAAATTGCTTGTTTTAGGACTACAAATTTTCAGCTAAAACTAGTGTGAAGCTTATAAAAGAATGAATTATCATAAAATCTTGCTGAATTGTAGTATTTTAAAATCATTGTTACTTTCCTATTTCTCCAATCACTAGAGATTTACTATTCATTTGAAACAAATATTAAATTGTTTAAGCATTTTGTTTTTTGAAAATTATTAGCTCTTAGATTTTTTCACTTGTATAGTTTCGAAAAATTGTTTCCCTTTCATACCGCCTTGCTTTTTCACTTGGTAAAATCTCTTTGAAATATGCAGTAACTTAGTGTCCATCTCAACAGCTCATTTTCTCTAATGCATAACTTTCATAAATATTCATTCAACACATTAGTGTGCTATGTTTGCAGAATGGGAGCTGCTCGCATGGTTTCAGTAGATTTGCCATTCTCCAAGTATCTCTCGCTCTTTTCTTTATATTAATAGCTGACATAGAGCCTTTTCCGCTCTTAATTAGTATGTTCAGTTGGGAAGATTCCGTTCTCCACACAAGTCTTGCTGAGGACGCTAAGGCTTGGATATAATTCAGATGGTAATTGTTTGAAAGGATGATTATTGTCCCAGTGGTTTGCTTGTAACTCTGTCTTTCGTGGAAATGAGTTACTGAAAATAGGGTTGAACTGAACAGAATTGAATACAAATGGAAAAATTCAACTACAGTTGAAAGTAAATAGCTTAATATATGGACTAAACAAATATGAATGAAGACTATCTAATTAAGTTAAATATTGGTTTGCAAGAAGCCTTGAAAGTAATTATAATAAATTTTAGATGACCTTATCACGCCACAAGTAAATATACACACACACACACACACATATATATATATATATATATATATATATATATATATATATATATATATATATATATATATATATATATATATATATATATATAAATGAATCAATTTTTTTTGTAACATTTGGGGATATATTTTATTTACGAATGTGTCCATTTGGATATGAAATATTTCCCTGACAGCTTGACATTTTTGCAGCTGAAAAATCCTTCTAAACTTCATATTATTTTGTCACATTTTGTGCTTCATATTTTTTTGTTTGAAATAACAAATTAATAATAAGAAAAGGAATATGAAGTAATTTATGATAAGATAAAAAATTTTTCCTTAAAACTTTTTAAATTGGAGTATAATAAATTTTATTCATTAAAAATGAAAGCTTTGATTTTATTAAAACACTCGTTTAATGCATATTAAATAGCTCTTACCATATTTCTTAGTTTTTATAATAATTTTTAACAATATTATATACATACAAACATATTTTATATATTATATATATATATATATATATATATATATATATATATATATATATATATATATATATATTATATATATATATATATATATATATATATATATTAAAATTAATAAAAAATTTGTATTTAAGGTAATATAGGTTCTTAAAATAAGAGTTCAGAAATTTAAGAAGCATTTTATTGATGAATTATATGAGAAATCCATTCAGGTCAAATCTGTGAAAAAAATTTGCTTTAATCGCTAATTTATTATTATTAAAAAATTAAAAGTACATAATTTGTGATTCCATCATATCAGACAGAAAAATTATTACATTCCATATCAGAGTAGATGTTTTACGAAATAATATTCTATAAATTTGACACTTCACATCCTAAGCCTTTTGTAAGATGTTTTGATGTTTTCCCTATAATAACTAATTATGAGGACTTTTCGGAGGAGGGAGTTCCGAAAACTCTCAAGCACTCACTTGAGAGATGTACATATAGAAGGCTGAATTACCGTCTCAATCTCTATTGACCAATCGTGACTAGGATTAAACAGCTGTGTCCTGTAACTAATCTAATACAAATGAAGTTTTAAGTAAAGTATTGATACTTTAAGCTTTTCACTGTAAACTTACTAACTAAAAATATCTATACATTAAAGATAATTAAGTGTGTTAGTAAACTACTTTGTGGCGAGTGTGATTTAAATTTGCTACATTTTATAAAATTAAGTTTAGTTCATGAGTTTAACATATACATATTTTTTTTATTATATGGCATTAATTAAAAAAAAAATCTGTATATGCGTACAAAATCCATGTTTTTCATTTGAAATACATTCATTTTGTATGCCAAGTACAATACGATAAACTTAAAAATATATTTAAGTATTTATGAAAACAAGTTGATAAAACGAGAAAATTAAAACAAAATGAGTGATTTATTCTGTGATTTTGTAAGAACAATGGAATGTGTATTTTCAGTCGTTGCGATTAATATAGTTTTAAGTTACTTAAATTTTTTTCTTTTATAATATCTACAAAAAATCCCCTTCAAAGCAAAAATATAAATAAATAAAAATGTAGAGCTATTAATATTTTATTGATGTAACAAAATGTGTAAAAAACAAGAAAATATTTTTAATGTATTTTTGTCAACTATAAAAAAAAATTATATTTTCGAAAGAATTTTTAGAAAAAATTGCGTAATATCCGTTTTTTTTTATGATAGTGGATCAAATTGTTCTATCATTATTATTTCCAACAAACTATCGGAAAACTAAGTAATGAAATTTTTAGAAGATTTTATTTTATAATTACCATGTTTCTTAGAATAATTTTCAAATAACAACGATTAATAAGAAGATAAATTTTTTAGCAGCAATTATAAACATTGAATGCTGGTTTTCTTTATAATTCTACTTCTTCTTATGTCCCATAATAAAATATAGAACAATGTTTATTTTGTTCAATTTATTAGAATAATTATTATGTTTGTAAATAAAAAGCTCGATTTTAAACTTAAAAAAATTTATTTAGACAGTAAGGAGATAGAAGCATGATTAGTTCAACTATTTTCGAATTAATTTAAATTTCATAGATATTATCGTAATAATAGTTAGTCTTAAAAATTGTTTAACTTTACAAACTATTTAACCTATATCATTTAAAATGTATTAGATAATATATATTAAATTTAAACACAGATCCATTAATTATGTAATTGTAATGCTTTTTTAAAAATTAATTCCTCCCCCTTAAAGTTATTTATCAAATCAAATGCTAGTATTATTATTACTCCTGCAAACTGGAGAGATAAAATTGTCATATATTAGTGTTGCTCAAACAATAAATTTCCTAATAGTTTGCTTATAATGATATGAATTATTGAATGAAGTTTAATACATACTTCAATCATAATGTAAAATAAATTAAGTATGTAAATGAATGCATAAATAATTGTCATGTAAAATGAAAAAATCTTTCTTAAAGTAAAATACAGTTTTTATATTTTATTTGCATAGAATTCTTTAAATATCATATCATTTACAAATGTTTTGCTGAGCATGATTTTGTAATTGTCTTTTAATATATTTTATATACAATGCTAATATGTAGGGATCGTTAATAGAAAACGGAAAATGTAATAATACATTATAATATCATGACATTTTTAAATAAATACTTGTGAATGTATTTTAAAAATTAAAAAAAAATAACGTAAAAAGCTTTGGAAATTTTGATTTTGAAGCTTCTATAAGAACACGTAGATTATTTTTCTACATGAGAAATAGCTACATACAACTTACTACTCATATTATTATCGGAACTCATCAATAAGAATTCTATATTTTTAATGTTTGGTTTATTTCTTATTTAATGATAAAATTTTATACATAAGCTTTAAGTGTATCGGAATTTACAGCTTAAAAAAAGATTCCGTGTGTGACAATCATTCATTCCCAAACCCATAAGCTGGTGAACCACAAAGTGACAATCTGGCAATATATATATATATATATATATATTTATATATATATATATATATATATATATATATATATCTTTGAGTGTGTGTTAAGCAATTTATAGTGAATTTTATACTTTAATAACTTACTAGAGAAGAAATACATAATTTTGCCAAAATGCTTTAGCGCATTTAAAAATGAAATGCATATATATATACTTATAGAAACAAAATAAATAAAAGAATGACTATTGCCTTATCAAAATAATTTGTCGCATTCCCTAATTTTTGATGCTCTATATGATAATTTGCTTATTAAATGAAACAGAAGTAGTTTAGGAAGGCTTTAATTCACATAATATAGGTACACGTAAATGCTTATGGAATTTGAATTTTAGTTAGCGACATGGCATATTCTTACATTATACTCTCTTATATTATAAATCGTTAATTAAATATAGCTTTATTGATGAGTGCTAAGTTTGGGCCCAAAATATATTTTAAATTACTTAAATACGTTCTACTCAAATTAAAAACTTTTTCCTATCAATGCATTCTTCAGACTCTAAATACAATGCTAATATTTAAATAATTTTATGTTTTGATAAATAAAATATTAGAAAGAAAATCAGTTTTTATTCAAGATTATTTAACAATATATGAGTTTGCTTAGATAATATTAAAGAACACCATCTTAAATTAGATAGAAAAATATTTTATGCCAATCAATAGCATAACCTCAATTTCCTTCAATCTAAAACAACGCAAACCAATAATCCCAAACCATAGCATTATCCGCAAACCATTTCAAAGTATTCTGCAAAAAAGAAAATAATTCAAACCAACGGACTGCAAAATATAGTCTTTAGGAACAGAACGAGAATCAATATATTACTTTTGGTACTTTAAAATAATGAATCGAAACTGCGTAAAGAGGTGGAGCAGCAAGGAGAAAAAAGTAAAATATTATAGATAATTGCAAATTTTAAGGCGGAAAATAGTAGGGTTATGGAGAACATGAGCAGACGTGAAAAGTTCGATTTCAAATTTGTAAAACCTGGACAGTGCAAGAAAAATGTCGAATTACTGAAATGAGCTGTTTCCCTTGATTTATTGTCAAAGTTCCAAAGATAATTTTGGAGTTCTGAGAAAAAAGTGTTTTAATCTTAATCACTCTTCCTAGTATATATATATATATATATATATATATATATATATATATATATATATATATATATATATATATATATATATATATATATATATATATATAAATATATATATATATATATATATATATATTATATATATATATATATATATATATATATATATATATATATATATATATATATATATATATATATATATATATATATATATATATATATATATATATTATATAGTGCAAAAAGATATTTTATATTCTGATTTATTGGAAGTTTTTCTACTGACAATTAATGCTTGTGATTAACAAATTATTTAAATTCTAAAGTAAATTATTGAAATGTATAATTATTTTCACTTATATTCTATAATAAATATATATTTGAGTAAAGGTAGAAATTTATGAAAAATCAAATTACTAATAATTTACATTGAATATGTAATTTACATTTTGTGTTTAATTGTTTTTATATTTGTCACTACTCATTGTAAAATATTGCTTATATTTTCAGGTTATGGAAACATAGCTCCAAGAACCAACTGGGGAAAAATTGCTACCATTGTTTATGCAATATTTGGTATTCCTTTAATGCTACTGTATCTCACTAACATCGGAGATATTTTGGCAAAGTCCTTTCGCTACGTTTATGGGAGAATTTGCAGTTGTGGCTCCAACGATCCTTACAAACGCAGGCGCCATAACAACCACCATCACCATCCGTCTGAAAACTACAGGGTTCATCACATCGTAGCTCATAACTCACCGAACAGACATCATTCCAATGCTGAGCCCGGAATACAGGATAAGCTGCATTTACCACATGATGATGAAGTCCAGATAGAGAATATGCCTGACTTGGACCTCGACATGGATTATGAAAAGCCAAGAGTTTCCGTTCCGATCACACTCTGCTTGCTGATACTTGTGGGATATATTTCTGGAGGGGCTGTACTCTTCTCCCTTTGGGAAGGCTGGGGATTTCTAGATGGGTCATATTTTTGTTTTGTGACGTTAAGCACAATTGGTTTCGGTGATCTTGTCCCAGGGGACTCTGTGGTATCGGATGAAGGGACGCAAGAGAAACTAGTTATATGTTCTTTGTATCTTTTAATAGGCATGGCATTAATAGCCATGTGTTTCAATTTGATGCAAGAAGAAGTGATACATAAAGTACGAAACTGTGGTAGACGAATCGGTATAATAAAAGAACAAGAAGATGAAGATGATATGGGATGAAGCAAGCAAAAATCTTATCCATGGTTTAAATTCATGCAAGATACAGGAAAACCGCTAAGGTTTAGATGAATCTAATCTTAGCAGATAATAAGGGGTTTTTAAAGCAAATTCAGTACCACTTCGCCTGTTTATGGCACGTGTAGTTATTCTATCTCAAATGATACGCGATGATGTTTATGGAACTATTTGACTGTTATAGCGAACCGATATGACAATGAAATGATCAAATATATTAGAACAAACCATTCCAGTTTCAATAATTTGTTACACAAAATGTTTTTTTCTACGATAGATAAAGATTTTATAACAATTTGTAGTAGATTTCAAGATTAAGTTGTGAACTCTTATCTTTTTCTTCCACAGAAATCTTAATGCGAAATCATTTATATATGAAAATCTATTTCTGAGGAGCTTTCTTTATATCTCAGTGCAATCTGAGATTAATTAAGCTGGAATGAGTAATAAAAATGTGAATAACATTTAAGCAGTATGTTTGCGAATTTCCAATAACTTCAAATTAGAAGCTTTTGAATTATTAACAAATTAAACTCCATATTAATACATATTGTTTTGTAATAAGCTTTTGGATTTATGCTATGTTTACATGCTGTTCTTAGAGTTCATTCCTTACCAAAACACCATGCACAAATAAATTAGTGCTTACTATTAGATACATTTATTGACTAAAATAAACGAAAAGCAGAGCTACAAGAAAATGTAAATTATTTACATAGAACTATACGCTCTAAATCTTCAGTCCATCAATTTTCATCAAATTATTTACAACAATTAATCAATAAGCCGCCCGAAAGTAAGTGACAATAATTTAGATGTGACATATTGTTGGCTTTGCGTATTAGCTCAAAAAGCAATGATTTTAATGCAGAAATGAATGAAAAAAATTCATAAATTTTTTTACTAAAATAATACAAGCATAAAAACAAGGAATGATTCTATAATGCATTTGAATTTTTAGACTCATATGCATAAATACATATTTCTTGTTGAAATATTGGCAGTTATTCGTGTTTTTGAATAAAATTTAAAATTGAATATTGCGGATTTAAGTGATTTTTTGATTGAAAATAATTAACTATTATTTTGCTTAAACTTAATATTCTTAGCTTAAGGAATATATAATCTCAAAATCAAAATCAAAATAAAAGTTGAATGTTAAGATGTTTTAATTTCGTTCTGTGTGATTTCTTTCTAAAACATAGAAAGATATATTTGTTATCCAAATCCTTTCGAGAAAACTTTGCAAAAAACACTCTAAAAAAGTATTTTTAAACATTATATTATATTTTTCCAATAATTCGCGAAATTCTTTGATTTTTGATGAATTAAATGTATTTCTTTAAAAGTCCGCATATTGAATGAATGATAGTAATATTTATTTATTTATGGAACAGTAATGCTTTCCTTATTTAAAATAGCAATTATTGTTTTCAATGAATAAAAAGTGTTTCCCCACAAAACTTTAATTTCTATACTCGAATCATGCCTAGAAGTAACGGTGAAATAAAAATGTTTTATTTTAGTTATTTTAATAGCAAAAAAATATATAAACTAAAAATAGACATTACATTACTTTAGTTTAAGTTTTATACACTTAAATTATTCTTCGGAACTATACTTAAATAAAAGATAATTTAAAATTAAAAAATAATTCTTCAAAAAACTTTTGTTTATAAAAGTATATCATAGATATGTGCTTAAAATGAATAAAATCATTATGTATAATGTAAACTAATTATGTGAATGTGAAGTTACTTTTTAACATGCTTTGTTATCCAGTTTGACGAAAATTTATATCTTTAGTTTTGAGTTATATATATATATATATATATATATATATATATATATATATATATATATATATATATATATATATATATATATATATATATATATATATATATATATATATATATATATATATATATATATATATATATATATATATATATATATATATATATATATATATATATATATATATATATATATATATATATATATATATATATATATATATATATATATATATATATATATATATATATATATATATATATATATATATATATATATATATATATATATATATATATATATATATATATATATATATATATATATATATATATATATATATATATATATATATATTATATATATATATATATATATATATATATATATATATATATATATATATATATATATATATATATATATATATATATATATATATATATATATATATATATATATATATATAGTTTATTAATAAAACAGAATTTATTTTATTTTTTATTTTATATTCATCTGGTTCTTTGTTTTTAAAATATTGTGTGTTTATAATATTGTTATACATTATGTAACAATCTTAAAAAATTATATCCTTATTATTTTTAAAAGAGTGTATATTGGTCCTTTATGTGTACATAATTGTATTAATTAATCATACATGTTTTATACTTATTTAAAAATTACCTTGTTCAACAGAACTTACAATCAAGATTTAAAAAAGTTATTGCTTAATTTGAATTTTACACGAAATCACCAGAATGTGGTTTGATTACGCTTGCACTGGTTGGTATCAAACTTGTTACTCAGTTAATAAAATAAAATCATGTTTTTGAAATAAAAATGACTTGTGTAATGTATTCATTTAATGCTTAATAATCAAATTTTTAAATACAAATAACAACTATAATTTTAAAATTTTCTTCTGCTATATATTAATAATTCAAAATAAAAAAATGCCAACTGTATCAATCTGAGGCACTAATATTTCACTGAATAAAATGAACAAATAAGTACTACAAAAAACATATGAAAATAAATTTATGTTACCAAAGAGCTCAAATATCCAAATCATAATTTTGACAATTAGTTTATGGAATTTAATTTATTATATAATGGCATATTATAAATTCGGCTATTTAAAGTAATTATTTTTTTAAACAAAAAATTCTGTTTTCATAGAACACGTAAAAAACACTTTTCAGACACACTTTATCTTTATTTATAATTGCAAATATCAAAAAAAATATTCAAAAGATTTTATTTTATTATATGGCATACTAAGATAGCACAATATTAATTATATAGAGAACTCTTACGTTTATCTGATTAATTAACATTGTTCGCTTATTGTGGCACATTTAAGTGTTTTTTTAGAAAGTTTTAACCAAGTGTATGAATATTTCGCATATTTTTAGAAATAAATATTTTCGAGATTCCTCTATGATTGATACACACACACACAGATATATATATATATATATATATATATATATATATATATATATATATATATAGATATATATATATATATAAATTAGACATTTTCATCATGAAATTAAGCATTTTAACAAATGAATTTCATTTAGCTTCTGTTTATTCTAAGTTAGAATACAATACAATATAATTGCATATTGTAAATGGCAGAATACTATTTTAAAACTACTTTTTTTTCAGAAAATATTATAATATAATAGATAAAAGAGTAACAAAGCGTTATTCAAAAGAGACTGGTAGATATCACACGTTACTGGAAATAATTAAAAATGCCATCTAATTGAGATACAGATGTACACAAAATCTTATCTTTGGTCAATATCATTCATTATTTTTTCATTATAACCATGATTTTGATAATCACCATAACGAGAAAGAAAAAAGATTGTAAATGATTTTCATAAATATCCCATTTAAATAATGTATTGATTAAAATGTTTACGTTTTGAGAATAAAAAACAATATAATCATTTCTTTCACATACAGTCATTTAAGATAAGCAATTATCACGATAAAGCTTGCTTGAATGTCAATGTATATTTCTTGTTGAAGCTGTTTAGCAATTGCATCGATGATCGACTGCGGAGGTATAATATAATAATAATTATTTTCAATGAGACAAAATTAAATTTTGCTGTATTCAGTTGTTATTTGGCGTTGATAATTTGTGAGTGTAATGCTTTTTTTTAAACGACAAAATTATTAAAAAGCAGTTTTTGCACCAATTGACTAGTTTTATTTATCATTTAGATTGTTTACCATTACTTATCACTTTTTAATCAAATTTTGCATTAAAAAAATTGCGATATAGTATGCATTAAACTTAAAATAAAAATATGAGCCAATAAAATCATCTATCTTACATAATTTTTGCTTTTACGTAAAAAAAAATGCTGTTTCTTTAGGTTCAAATGTATCAATCATTCTTCATCGAATTAATCACAATAACTAATTATCATTTAATGAGTTGGTTAAAAGCATTTTTTGTCACAATGCCAAATCCTATGAATACAACAATCTCAGAGATGAATTTATATATATTTTTAATAATCATATTATCACGTAGTAACTGAATGGTAAAGATTAAAATAATTTACTGAATAAAGTGAAAGACAGAAAGATTAATTTGGATTTACTTTTCTCAATGAGTAAGTTTAAAATTCGAAAAATGATATTGATGTTATATACTACTGGACATTAAAATTGCTACACCAAGAAGGCGACATGCTACAGACGTGAAATTTATACGTGTAAGGAAGAAGGTGCTGTGATATGCAAATTATTAGCTTTTCAACGCATTCAAAGAAAGCAGTCGGCAGTAGTGACACTTACATTGTGTTTAAATGAGGAAATTGATCAACCGGTTCCTCCTACACAAATTGCATTTGAACGTTGTTACCTGGAAAAAAGTTGTTGTGATGCCTCGTGTAAGAAGGAGAAATGCGTACCAGCACGTTTCTGACTTTGATAAAGGTAGAATTGTAGCGTACCAGGATTGCAGTTTAACTTATCGCAGTATTACCGCTCGCGTCGGTCGAGATCCAATGACTGTTAGCAGATTATGGAATCGATGGGTTCATGACGGTAATACGGAACGCCATGCGGGATCTCAACGGCCACCTATTACTAGCAGCCGAGAAGACAGGCATATTATCCGCATGGCCGTAATGGATCGTGCAACCACGTCACGAGTCGTGAGTCAAGAAACGGGGTCGTTTGGAAGACAACAGGTGTCTGCACGAACAGTTCGGCGTCGTTTGCAGCAGCATGGACTCTCAGCTCAGAGACCATGGCTGCGACTTCCCTTGACGCTTCGTCATAGATAAGAGCGCCTTCAATGGTGTGATCAACGACGAACCTGGGCACAAGAATGGCGAGACGTCATCTTTTCAGATGAATCCAGGTTCTGTGTAAAGCCTCATGATGGTCGCATCCGTGTTTGGAGGCATCGTGGTGAACGCACACTGGCAGCGTGCATTCGTCATCGTCCTATTGGCCCATCACCTGGCGTGATGGTATGGGGAGCCATTGGATACACGTCTCCGTCACTTCTTGTTCGCATTGACGGTGCTTTGAACAGTGCACGTTACATTTCTGGTGTGTTACGACCCGTGGCTCTACCCTTTATTCGAGCCCTGCGAAACCATACGTTTCATCAGGATAATGCCTGACCGCATGTTGCCGGTATTGTATGGACCTTCCTTGATACGGAACATGTTTGGCTGTTGCCCTGGCCAGCACGTTCTCAAGATCTTTCACCAATAGAAAACGTCTGGTCAATGGTAGCCGAAAGACTGGCTCGTCGCCTAACGTTAGTCACTACGATTGATGAACTGTGACATCATGTTGAAGCTGCATGGGCATCTGTACCTGTACATGCAATCCAATATCTGTTTGACTCAATGCCCAGGCGTATAACTGCTGATATTACTGCCAGAGGTAGTTGTTCTGGATACTGATTTCCCAGGATCTATCCAGCCAAATTTTTTGAAAATTTAATCACTTGTTATTTCTAGTATAATATATTTGTCCAATAAATATCATTTTGTTATTCGCATTTCTTCCTGGTGTAGCAATTTTAATGGCCAGTAGTGTAATTAAATAACCATTTTGGGAATTATACATAAATTCAACAGTCTAAAAATTAAATAAATTATAGATTCCATAGAAAAAGTAAGCGAAAACTTGTATTCACATAAATGAAATAGGAATTTTTTGATAGGGTTTGATAAAATAATAGAAGTTTTTTCAAGATTCAAGCTTGCCTCTTTAAGAAATATATCATGTAATTTGATTTGTAACGTTATCTTATAATTGATCTCAAAATCTTAAGTCACTTCACTACCAATTGCAGTTATGAATACATATTACTATATGGAATAATAAACGACATATAACGTATAATATTTCATAAATGCTCATGTGGTTTTTTTTTGTTAATGTGAAAAAGAACATTAATTTTACAGAATACTTCAATGCAACTTATTATTAAAAATTTATATTTTTCTAAGTTTAAAAATATATTTCATTCAAAAATTTGAAATTTAATTACAAAACGTATGTTGTTGTTGTCGTGTGCCAGCTAGGCTGACATTATGGGGTGCACAGCACAACTTTTGCAGCTGAGACATATTCTTTTAAAGAATACGACTTCCACAGTACACACATGTCATGGACACTCGCTTATATGTAAGTAAGCATTCACAACCTATTCACATGAGGAAAGGACAAAGACAGGATAGAGAGAGAAACTACACACATGCCTGAGCCAGGATTCGAACTCATGACCACCCTATCCGCAGTCAAGCACACTGATTACAAAACACTTAACTCCACTTAAAGCATTCACGAAAGCTTTCACATAAACCTTCAGATAAAGTTAATTATAGTATCAAGATTTAAACCTTAATTTTTTATTTACATTTATAATTTTACCATTAATTTAACAATGTAAGCCTCAAAAGTGACATAAAAAGCATCTATTTATCTGTTTAATTTTTATATGAACCGTAAAACTTTTTAATTCTTTATTAATAGTCATCATAGCATTACATGAGAATGCGATTATAATATTTCTCTCTTACTACCAGAAATGCATAACAAACATTCAGAAAAAGAATTCCAAATCAGAATTTTATTCTAATGCAAAAAAGTTATAATTAATACTGTAAATTTATAAAATTAAATAAAATTATTGTGTCAATTAATAAAGACAAACACAAATATTTGCATCAATGTTGTTTAATTGGTATAGGTTAACCTAAACTGGCCCCCTGAAGTTAAGGAACAATTACCAATAAAGGAAACTAAGAATAAAATTTAAATTTTACATAAATGATGAAAATGAGCTTAAGTAAATTTATACAAAAATGCTATCACTAATTTCAATAGAAAAGAACAAGTATTTATGGGAGAAAAATAGATGAACAACAAGCATTTGTAGATAAAGTGTAACTTATGCTGCTTTACAAATTTTATTAGCAAGTTTGTTGACAATAGTCAGAAGCGTCTCTCGATGTCTGAGAAAATCCATCTTCCCAATTCTTTAAGGTAGTGGTTGGTTGGATAAATTAAAGTTGGCTTGTTATAAGGTGATACAGCTAAACACCTGAATGTGTCTTCTAGTGTGATTTACTACCTTTAGAATCAATATCAAACACAATCTTTTGTGACCGGAAAACAAAAGTCATACTCACAACTAGCTATAACATTTACAGCTTTTATATCTTTTTTATCCCAAAGGGAAAACAACACTTCTGTACTGCAACTAGCTAGAGATCACTCTATAACTTCAGTGAAAATAATATGCGCTAGTACGATGAGGAGTGATCTTCGCTATGCAGATCTCTACAAGGAGATACGTTTTGTGTGTTTTTCTCTCTGAAAGACAGAAAATGGCCTACTTATCTTGGAAAGGGGGCAGGTTTCCCGGATCATACAATGGTGGGTTTCAGAATTTTTTACAGACAAGCCCAAATTCAATTTAAAACCAACAAAAATCAATTTAGAACAGGTATTGATCTGAAAGAAAGGTATCACCAGTTGATCCTACCTATCAACCCAATACTGTGGAAAGACAAAATCACTGCGATGGCGAAATAATGGTTTTGGTATGGATCTAGCCATGTGGTCCAACTGAACAAAGAGGAACTGTAAAGTGTTTGAGATATCGGAATGAGATCCTTAATAAATATATCCTCCCTTATATTGCTGTAGTTAGCAAAGATTTTATTCTGATTGATAATAACACATGACCTCATCAAACTCTAGTTAATGAGGAGTATCTTCAGGGTCTTGGTTTAGAAACAGGAAAAACCAGCTCAATCTCAAGTATAGAGATTGAGCTGGTTTTTCCTGTCTTTCTAAAACGAGACCCTGAAGATACTCCTCGTGTGCCAGATGAATTCCATACAACATCTGTGGTAGACAAGTTTCTGCTTTTAGTTATCTTTCAAGATCTGTGGGAGAGCATGAAAACATCTTACTGTGTTTCTGGTCTTCACTTCCCGTTTAGGTAATCAAAATTTTAATTTACAGCATGGAAATGTTGTTTGAATAGGTTGTATATGTTAAAGTATATGTTGCTAGTTTATTCAAGCTAGAGATTAGCATATCTCTTATTAAAACACTTTTACTGTAATTCTTACATTTTATAACATAAAACTGTGATGATTGATTTTTTTTTCTTCCAAAAATGGAGTTATTTGTTAAATTGCTTTTTTGTTTTGTAGACTTCTTTTATTTTTCTTATGTAAACTTTTGCATTGAAATCAGTACATACTTTTAAGCATTTATGCATATATCACCGAAATTTGATGTTTTTTTATATTCATTCCTTTTCAAACTAGGCACAAAACTCTTTTTGTTCCTTAATTTTTGAAGTAATTGTATATGCATGTCATAGCAACCTAATATGAATATCTCTTCCTCTTGACTGAAAGAGATCTAACACAAAGTTTGACGTGGATTCATAAAATAACATCATAAATGCAATAACAATATAATGCCCATAAATGTCTTTTCATTACAAAAAAACTTTTATAGAATATCAATAATTACTTTCCTCGTTGAGGAGTCTATTTTATTTACACGTCTGTTTACAATGCTACACAGATTTTTGAATTGATTTATAACAGAAGATTTACCTAATCAAAATTGGCTAATTTCTTCTTATGTCCAAAAGTGTAAAACTTAACTTGTTTTTTTAAAGAAGTTCTAATTTAGAAGTAAAACATATAGTTAGATCATGATTAAAAATAACAACCAGTGAACTTTTGTATCACAGGTATAATTTTCTTTTCACTTACAGAAATGTATTTTGTGAAGTTCGTGATATATTTAATTGGTACTAACCTGCCAGGCCTTTCAGAAGTAAAATAACCCCAAAACATTATTTTTGTGGGTACTTAATTGTTTGCATATAATATGTTCTCCATCACTTTATATTTTCTGTCACTTTACTTTACAAACTTGTCACTTTACTTGGTCGAAACCCTGAATACAACCTTCTTTCAGTCATGTGTAGTTCTCTAAGACTGATATTTCTCTGTCAAAACCAAACGTTTTCTGTTCATTTGCAAGAGCTAATAGCAGTTTTCTTATTTGTGTTCTCTCTCTCATAAAACTTTTTCCAAATGCCAATGAACCCACATACACACCAGTAGCTAATTATACTATCTGAAAAAACAGTACTTGCTGGGGGAGGTTGAATTTCCCCATTTAATACCAGAAATCTGTGTGTTAAACGTATGATCTTCGTTTGCATCCACATTTTGTCTTGTTTTGTGAACACTGACCCAAAATTATTTTACTGATTAATAATCCAATATATATATATATTATGTATGTATATATATATATATATATATATATATATATATATATATATATATATATATATTATGTACATATATATATGACTTTTCGAGCTAACTTTCTCTAAAAAAGAACATGTGAAATAAACATAGAACCACATTTAAGGATTTATAATTTTTAAAATAAGTAGAATAAATTTATGTGACAGACAAAGAAGAAAATTTAAGGAAAATAATTTGTGTAGGAAAACGCTTTAAAAATTGAAATATATATCTATAGGAACTTGACAAGCAAGCAATATTCTAAATTATTATAAATTGTTTGTTTAACAAAAATCTGAAAAGTTTTGGCGTTTTACTTATCATATTAAAATTTACATAAAATTACGCATATTAACATATTTATTTGTTAAAATATATTTTCTTCTTGTATGGCATTATGAATCCTATTTCATTGTATAAGTAAATTTTTATTGAATGACAATGCGAATATTTTATTATTTAAAATGATAAATTTCAGATGTAAAATTATTACTATTCTCAAAACAGGTATCTATTTGTTACAATAATTTCTGAAATTACCATGAGTAATATTTCTATTTTCTATTGCACGTTTATTGTTTCTTTTCAAAATTAAATATTTTTATTTCTTATTCTTTGTATAAATAATCACATAATTGCAAAGGTAATTAAGGCAAGACATTGATACATTTTATAAAATTTCTTTAATATCAAAAATTTTATTTTTAATTCTTTAACAGTCTGTTGTTCCGTGAGGAAAGATTTGCTTCATTTTTGCGTCGTGGGGGCAAAAAAGTTTTGGTTTCACTGCAATACAAATTTTTCTCCCCTTTAGATTTTGTCAAGAATATACACGCCTTTAATTGCTGATGGGACGTATTTTCTACTTTATCCTGGATCACCTCACAATAATCACATTCTAATGACTTACAGCAAGAAAGTCCATCAATCGCTGTCAGCTAAAGAAGTGAACAATGTTCTGTTTGTTTGCTTTGTGAATGTGCTGATAGCGAATTATACATACATACATACATACATATATATATATATATATATATATATATATATATATATATATATATATATATATGAGATAGCTGTCATAATCAACACTATATTTCTAAAATCATTAATTAATTAAATCATTAATTAATTTTCAAAATAATAAAAGAGAAATACTTCTAATGCTTTAATGCATAGAGACTGAAGAACTTGAAGCCCTGTAATAGTTTTGATAATGAGAAAAAAAAATAATAATAGTCTTCAAGGGAAATAGTAAGGTACTGACTTCAGTTGAAATTTCGGGGGAAAATGTTGAATGTAAATTTTTCATATTAAATTATTCGTACCTAATGATTTCCGTTTCTAATTATGTAAGAAATTTAATTTCATACGTGAATCTATGTTGTTGTTATATATCTTTTAATATTAATGGAATTAATTTGCTCAAATATTAAAATAAATATATCTTGCGCATGAGAATTTGATTTTAGAATTAGAATAAAAGCAAAAATAAAAGCTGAAAAATCTAAAACATGATGTTTATAATAAAATTCCAATAATTAAATATTTTTTATAGAACATGCTAATATCACATTTTTTCACATATTCAAATTTGTTCTAAGCTAAATATTTTCCCTTTACTCTATTATAACTACCTTGAAACGCAAAAGATCAGAAAGTTGTAAATTTCGGAAAAGATTTCTTAAAAAACTAATTTGGAGTAAAATATTGGTTTAACTTCCTTCTTCTTTTGATAGTTATAAAATTTAAATATTTTGCTGCACTTTAGATTAATCAATTTTTTTATAAAAAGTTTTAATTTAAGTAAATATTTATAAAATGCATTTTTGTAAGCATAAATTTACTAACCAGAAATGAATGCTTTATGTAGTTACGACAAATTTAATTTTGCGCTAATATTATCTTAATTAATTTTTTTACCACAACGTTAAATTTATTCCATATACTAGAAATATCTTATTCCAATTTGAATTATTTAGCTAAATATCAAAAATTAACTTATTGAAATTTTATTTCTAAAACACATGAATCGATTAAAAAAGTCAAATCATTGTGTTTGTTTGTAATATTCTGTTTCAAGAATGTAAAAGTATAACCTTAGTAATGCCATAAGATATTGAAGTATTTGCTGTTCAAAACAAAACATTTAAACTGTAATCATCAAATCAGTAAAGAAAATATTTCTTTTTCATGATAAAGGAAATTTCAAATTTTTGGAATTTGTAAGGAACTTCAAATATTATTTAATGATTTTAACATATATTTACTGAATATTAGTTTAAAATTTCCTAAATTCTTCAAAAAAAAATTATTAAAATAACTGTGCACCTCACAGTTGAGAAATCATATTATTTAATGTGATCTCTGTTGTTTTCCTTATACAGAAAAATTTTTGAGATTGCAAAGTTTAAACATTTTTTACATATTAAAACTTGATTATTAGTTTACGGTGAAATCGTTTTATAATGTCTCTGAAACAGATATATAATTGGTAAACAAATGGTGGAGTAAGTGATAACTAAATAGGGAATATTCTGTACATTTTAGAAAATTAATATTGTTTTAAAATCATATTTTGTAAATTTGAATCTTTGAGTCCAAACAAAAATTGTTATCTAGGTATTACGATAAAGAATTAAAATTAGTTTCATCATGTTAAGATTTATGTTTCGATTATTTATATCTCTTGATTTATTTTTATATTTTTAGTTACTTTTATAAATAAGTTTAATAAATAATAAATTTAAAAAATATAAATATAACATTAATATGAAATTTTTTGCATTTAAAATATTTGTGTGTTTAATAAATATATGCATCATGCTAATACCTAAGCATTGTTTCCATTGTCTGATAAATATCTTCAGTATATTTTGTGAAATAATTACATAAATATTATTTTTCAATGAAAATAATTACACTACGAAAAAATGTTAAATATATTAATTACAGCTTAATGCTAATTTTTTCTTAAGTTTCGACATTCATTTCAAAATTAATTTGATAGAACTAATTATACAAAGTAATTTTTAACGTTCAACAGAAAATGCTGTTAGCTTTTATTTTATTTACATAAAAACATATTTTTTAAACTAAGATTATCCATTTTTTGTTAATCATTTATAAAAATATATAAGCATTCAAGACGGCAACTCTATTAAGAAGTTATTCAATTTTTAAATTAAAATTAGGTTTAATGTGAAATTAATTAAAACCCGAGAGATCCATACGAATAAAAATTTGCAGAACTAAATATATAATCCAATTTTAATAAAATGTAAATGTAAAAGAGGAATACGTATAAAAATCATTGGAGAATTATTTGAAATACTAAATTTGTTTATAAAGTTAAAAAAATAACATCCAATTTATTACTTGTTTTATCCACTCAAATTTTAAAAAAAATCTTAACTTTCTAAATTTTAAAATTTTTGATCAAATTAGGTAATATAGATTTCTTGCCTTTTAACATTGTCGCGAAGTAACATAGGAACTAAGAAATGTTAGTAACGTAAAAATTAATTTGATTAAAAAATTGAAAAATAAGTATTTTATATGTTGATAATTAATGATTAAAAATATGTTGCCAGCTGTGAAAATCTAAATACGAAGCATATAGAAAAGTAAAACATAATTAGAAAGCTTTTGTTTAATTTAAACCGAGGATTCTGAAAATTTTGCATGAAAATATCTCTTAATACTTTCGATTAACATTCGCATTATTTAAATGAATCGTAATGAATCAGTAAATAAGTTCCTAAGCCACGATTTTGCAGCAATCCAGCAATTCTGTGCTTTGAAGTATTTCAGTAAAAATATTTGTCCCTTTCAAGGGGTTCCAGGTAACTGGTAAACGCACAGAATTCTTTACCCGAATTAACTCGGGATGGCTAGTTAAGGGCTTTAAAAATAAAATATTATAAATTTTAAATATAACAAATTAATTGAAATTCTGCTCATATGATATTAATAATTTATAATATAATTAACTTCATGAGTTTAATTAAAATATTCATATATCATTACTGTATACTTCGAATTTTTTCAGTTATATTTTTGAAATTTTGGTTAATTTTACAAGTAAATTTTGCATTGAGGAAAACCTTTCCTTAATAATTTATTTTTATCTTCCTCCATTTGAAATATAATAGAATAACTTAATTATATGTTGTTTTTCTCCACTACTCAATTTAAAATATCGATTCATGTCATAACATTGGTATTTTTTTCAATCAAATATTTCAATAAATTAAATGCTATTTATGGAAGCTTTGATGAAAAATTATGTTATATCTAAAAAACAACGGTTAAAGTATAAATTTTATTCATAAAGACAATAAATTTTATTTCAACATCTCAAAAATTATTTTCAACTGGTTCTCTGTTTATTACTGAAATATTAATAAAAATGCACATCTAGTTTTATAAAATTTACTTTTATATTGTTAAATATATTTTTATATGAAAGAGTTTTACATTTTTAGATTTTATTTATTTCATATCATGTTTGGATTAAAGTAACCAATGCAATAGAAGCATAAATTGATGTCACAAAACTAAAATCATATAAATAATTAGATAATTCTATGTATAAAGCCAGATATAATCGTTCTTTGAGTAAATTTATAAAAATCAATGTAAACATATTGTAAATGACACTAATAGTATCCAAATGATTTTTTATGTGATTAGAAGCTTCAATCTGAACATATTTTTATTTTAATGTAAGAATTAAATCTACCTGGTGCATTTTTTTTAAATATTTAATGTATGTTACTAGTATGGACAAATAATCAATAGATTGAATGCAGCTGATATGATCGATGAATCAAAAATAAATTAATGATAAGATAATTACATCTAAGATACTAAAATAGATCCTTAAATGTAAGAATCTATTTTATTGTTTTAATATAATTATACATTAAATAATAATAATTATTCATTTAACAGGATGTTATTATTATTATTATTTGTGCACAAGAACATATAATTTTCTAAGCTGTTAATTACTTATCAATGATTGATAATGAATGATAAAAATTAGAATAGAGAAACAATTATGGTTTTCTACTGTTAATTAAAAGATTTTGGATATTTTTAAATAATATTTAAATTGATTTTTAAATTCAATAAAAGCATATCATTTAATAACTAAACCATGCGTAAGAGATTTATTTTAAAGTTAGAATCTTTAAAAAAAAAGAAAATCTTGTGAACTATTTTATTATCTAAATCTTACAATAGCTACTATTTATTAACTTTTTTTTTAAAAATTTTAACTTTCAAAATATTGCAGAAAGTGTAAAGGATTCTTTCCAATAACAGGAGTTAAAGTTTTATTTCTAGAGCCATTCCCTATGAAAGACATTTATCCTAAGAATTGGATAAGTGTCTTACTAGGTATATTGGTCCTTAATAAAAGCTCCGGAAAGAATGTTGGTTAAGCTAATTCTTGTCACTCAACATCCCTTAATATAACTCTCTTATCCATGATCCCATTATAGTTCCAGAAGAGCATTAATCCACCATGCTTCTCTTCAGTTACATTGGAGACACCTTCCTATTCAATCCGAAAGATTTCCGCCAACTGTCTTCTCCAGCCTTGTCATCTATTGGAACACCTTGTAATACATTTCAGGGTTGTCAACGCGGCTGTGATCCAGAAAAAAAAAATGTTTCGATTGATCTACTCTGTATCTTTCTTGAAGTGATGGATAGGGCTTCATAACGAACCCGGATGAAATTACTCTTCTGCTGGAGAAAGAAGGTGTAATTGTTCCACGAGTGATCGAATGTCCTATTACTTGATCAGTTTCTAATGGGAGGTTAATGAGCATAAAATAGTTTTTATTATCTTAAAAGCTTAATTTAAGTTCAAGTATATCTTAATTTTAAAAAATAAACATTTTTCGTTGATGTGTTTATTTCCAATTGATTTAATATTTTAGTAAAAGGTAAGAAATAGTAATTAGAGAAATATCACGTATATTTCTATGCAAAGACTTACAGTGCTTACAACGTATGATGTATATCTAAATATAAAATTTTGCTATTAAAAACTTTTCTTCACAACTTTAGCTAAATTTTTTAAAGAAATAAGAACTTGCAGATTTTAACTTTCATAATTGACTGAAATATTATCTGATAATTATTTACTAAATAGTCATAATTTTAGGTATACAACTGTAAGTATCATAGTTCTCCATGCTCAAAAAATTACTAGTATTAATAATTAAGTAAGATTGTGAAACAACCAAGCAATAAAATTTTCTTAGAAATGACTATTATTTTTTTTATTGTTTTCTTGTTTATTCTACAATAAATTTATTATCTTAATCATAGATCATATAATTAAATTATTTATTTCTGTTCAAATATATATCTTTAAATCTCAAATATTTAAAAAAAAACACATTTTTTCCAAGCATATTTCATTTTACTTCATTCCTAAATAACTTACATTGAAATAAATTTTGTAAAATATTTTAAAATTATATAAATATGTATTTTTTTACGTATTTATCTTTTTTAACGAAGGAATTTTTACAATTTTTTCGCATTAATGTTTTTATTAGTAAACTTAATATAAAGCACGATTTCTATTTCAATTCATTATTCCATTCACTATGAAATAGTTTCAATTAAAATTTATAATTTCTATCAGACATTTTATCTAAATAATAAATATCATAAAGTAGCATTTAAGCAATATTAACGAGAAAATATAGAATAAAAAGAACTGAAAAGTCGATATATTATAGATTTCACTGATTCATTCTTTTAAAGAAAATAATTAAAAAGCAAGGAAATTAATTTTATTAATGTATCTTAAAACTGGAAGTTAAAAATAGACAAAAGTTCACATTTAATAAATAAGTCATCTCTTTTATAATTACATGAAGTAAGGCATATTTTAATAAAGCAAAGTAGAAATTTTCCATATATTACAGTAAGCATTTTGCCACTACATTTAAGAAATTGGCGAGTGTAACGAAAGAAATGTTCCATACGATTTTGAAACAACTTATAATTTTTAAGTGACCTTCATAATATGCCCATTAACATTAAGAATAAAATGTCTCAGTAGAGAAGACATTTCCTTTAAAATAAGCTGATGTAGATTTTTCTTGACAAGAAATTGCAAAGTTCGCAAAAAGTTCCAGAAAATATTTTTCAATAAATTTTCAAAATAATAATAGTAGGAAAACAAAGCAATTTAAATGTTCTTTTACAGACCCATTTAAATGAGAAACATTCTCTTATATAAGAAGGTTTATTCTGTTTCTTAAAAAATAATTATGAACATTCTAAATTATAGGTTAAACCCTTTTAAGTGATTCAGGATAAAGATACTAGAAATATAAATAAAATGTTATATTAAGAAAAAGTTTATAATAGATTATTCATTTCAGAAATTTAAGAAATTCATCATGATAACACAGAAATTTTACAAAATGGTATAGTTGGAAAGTAGTCTATGATTTAGTTTGTAATGCACATATACTCTTTCACAGAATGTGTAAAGTGTTGGATTCTAATGAAAGTTTTCCATCAAAACTTTTTCGACGAAGCTGGAAAAAAACATGAAAACAGTACATTTTGTGCAGGTAGTTAATCACCATACAAATCTATAATATTCTGCTAACATTCATTTTTTAGTTTTTGAAAGCATGCTACTCAAAAACTTGGTGTCCGAGTGTCTAAAAACAGTTCAACCTCATTGTGTTTATTTAGTGGGAATGGAAGATAGCACCAGCAAGATGTATGTAAACTACAAGTGTGAGAGAAGTTAAAAACCTGCAGGAGTGATGTAATGACTATGTAATGCGTTTTAGCAAAAAATCAAAATATTCCAGCATGTAGATTTATACACATTCCGTCTTGCACTAACTTGATAAGAAAAACATTCTTTTCATGGAATTTAATTCAAAGTTTGGGATTTGATATCAACGTCAACACGATCTTCATTTTGCTGTGTACTTCACTCTCATTGGTGTTATCGTTTTGCTCATGTTCTTTCTAGATAATACCATCGATATCATATTAGGTACGAAGCATGTTAGTTTCGTACATTAAATTAGGGTTTGTGACGTTACTGACAGGCTCACAGAAAGCAGACCAACAACTTTTTCAAATTGTATTGTTTAAGTTAATTCATTTTTTATCACAAGTGATGCTGTAGGCGAGAATTTTATCCTTACGATGATTATCAAGTTCTGAATACGTTTTTCCTTATATATGTTTGATGTAGCTTCAATCTGTAATTCTACTTAAATTTTATGCAAAACATATCGTGGTTAATGACCATAGTACTCACTTTTATCTTCTTAACTAGTTTTCGAGTTGTTTAATATTGATTTTCTTTCATAAGTTCTAGCACGCAGATACTATAAACACAATTAGGCTAGTCAGAACATTATGCTTCTGAAATGTCATAGTTCATGTTTTTAAGATTTGAATATAAAGCAGTCACAGTGTCATGTGATGAAAAATTAGACCAATACTAAATCTGTACACATGCTTTAGTGACAATTATTAACTGACGTTTTGTGAGGAAACTGAAAGACAATTTTGGTGTTCATCTGGTAACATGATAATTCCACTTCAGACACTTTGTAGTTAATGATAATGATAGGATTTTACTTATTTCATAGCATAGTGCTCAAAAACAAGTCTCTTTCAAATAACTGAATTAGTCTGACAAAATATAATCAAACATGCTAACGTAAACTGTTTGTGCAGACGATATTGGAGGTGGCGGAAAAATTTCATTACAACAGGATATTAACATGAAGTAATAAACACAGTTTTCCAGCTCTTGTAATGACATCTTAAACTGAAGATTAATATTCTAGAAAAAAAATAACAGATACTTTAATTTTATTGTGATATGAATTCAACAAATTTTTAACAATAGGAATCATAAATCTAGCGAGAATTCCTTAGAATCTGTAAAACATATAAAAAAATTATTCAAAAATCTGTAAATATACTATTTACCAATTAGTATTCGGGCTCCACTGATAAACATGATAAGAATCATTCATTTATATGTGGCAATTGTTAGAATTACAATCTTAAGCTTATGGGGCTTGATTTTCACATGTATTCCAATAATATGCTTTGGCCCTTTCTTCCAATCGGCTTGGAGAAGACATGCTAGACCCTTCACTGACTGCCTTTTTTAATTCGGCAGCCCAACTCATACAGAAATTGTTCAATATGATTCCCATCTAGAGTTTGGGCAGGCTAGTTCTATCGGTTCAACCAGTTGTCAACATATCACTGCATGCTGGACATCAAAATATGACAAGCGGCTTTGCCCTTTGAAGTAGCAGTGATTCAATTCTTAAAAACTGCCTGAGTAGGAAGAGTATTGTTGTTTAGAATATGTAAGTAGGAATTTGCGGGATTGAACATACCATGAATTGGAATCAAGATTCCCATACATAATCACGGGAAACATTCCCAGAGTATGATTTCTCCTCTTTCAAACTTTACTTTCACAGTACCTTCTGGCAAAAGATATTCTCCAGGCATACACAAAATCTAAATTATCCCATTCGACTGGTAGAGATTGAACTTTGATTCATCACATCATAGAATCTGTATCTGCTCAGTTACAATCTGATTTCAGCGGCCCTTGTACCGCCTCAACCAAGGACGGTTGTTGGATTTTCTTGTCGAAAGATTAATAGTGGCAATACAGCCATGAAAAACCAAGCAAATATGTTTTCTTGCAGATTATGTTTATCAAAATAATAAAGTTGGATATTTGTTAGAACTTCTGGATTATGAGGGTCCCCAGGATGATGTTTTTTACTGAATTTCCTTCGATATCACACTTTGTGGTTTTTGTCTCGTAGTTTCGTTCGTCGGTTGGGTCCCTTCCGACAATCCAATTGTCAAGCATGAAAGCCAATATCAAAACTAGAATCCTAAACTGACTAGAATTGTCCCATAAGGAATATGCCATTTTTGTGATTTTAGATAGTTATGCATCAAATTCAGAAAGCGTTTAAGATTCGTGGCACCTTGCATGTGATTAATGCTCCTGTTTTTTCCTTCATGACATTTAAGTACAAAATACGTGGGTGGATCAGGACCACAGATACTCTCATTTTCACGGTGCATAGTTACTTATAATTAGATAGTGCAATACGAGGTGAAAATATATTATAAAGTTATCTTTTCGTATGTTCATATACGATCTGTTAAATGACATATAACTAATGTATTTGGTTTAAAAACCTGCAAATATTTCATAATAATGAAGATTACAACATATTATTTAAAACTTGACGTTGATTATTGCACACGTTTCTTTCAAAGATTAGCATAATTACATTTGGATTAAAATAATTATATATAAATATATATATATCGAAAAGTATCGATGTAGTGAAATTGAAATAATATACTGATAAATCTCTCTCTCACTTACACATAATGTTCATATCTGCAGTAAGAAAAGTTATGACAATCTCGAAATTCAAAAAGCTAAGAGTCTTGAATTTTACGTAAATTAGGCAGTGATAATAAGGCACAATTAATATTGCACACATTCTTAAGTGATTAATTATCAATCAAAGATTTAAATACTGTAATATTAAGAATTGATAAAATTTTATGAAACAAATACAATCTCTGATCTACATGGCCTGATTAGCACACATGTTCTATAAGTCCGATAAAATATTCTGTTTCTTTATTAATTTAATCAATATCTTATTGCTGGGTTAAAATTTTCCATTATTAACACTTTGCTCTTAAGAAAAATTCTTCACTAACCTGAAGAATATCAAGGATAGAATCAATGAGCATATTATTATAGTAATGGAAACTAAACATTTTACTAAGATAATAATTTCATAAGAATTTTTTTAAAATATCAAAAGAGTTTTATAAACATAAAAACAAAATGAACCAACAAAGATATATTTTCACTGATTTTTTTAGCAAAATAAATTTACCGCTCAAATGAAATTGAAACTATTTTCAGTTATATATTTAATTGAATTAAAATTCCTAAAGAGCTAACATATTTTTTTTACATCTCTCTCTCTCTCTCTCTCTCTCTCTATATATATATATATATAATATATATATATATATATATACATATATATATATATATATATATATATATATATATATATATATATATATATATATATATATATATATAGAAATGTAAAAAAAATATGTTAGCTCTTTTATATATATATATATATAATATATATATATATATATATATATATATATATATATATATATATATATATATATATATATATATATATATATATATATATATATATATATATATATATATATATATATATATATATATATGATTCCTAAAGAAATATTTATTTTAACCCGAATTTTGACAATGTAACAAGAATATGGATGTATTTTGCTCACATCTGTGTAAGTGTGAACTGAGTTTATTTCATACTTGTGTTTATTTTGTATTCCTGGGTTACAAGGAATGCTACATTATAATAACCACTACTTTTCTTTATTTCATTGTACTTCAACTTTAACACAAATTATCGTTCCTCGTTAAAATAGTATTTTGTGTTAAAAATTCACTTGGTAGGAAGCAATAAATAATTTCAATGAAGTTCTTAATATCGATACTAAAATTGCAGTTTTTTTCGTTAACTCGACAGAATAATTTTGAAATTAATATTTGCAGTGATAATTGTTAATATGTATTATTCCTAGTTTGCCAAGATATATTAATTAAACAATATTTTATTTTAAAATATATGTTTTTATACCATCTCATGGGTTAGAAAATTAACTTATGTATATTTAAATTTTGGATTCTTTAATTTATGCTGGATACTTTAATTTTTTTATTTCTACGCACTCAAGCAATTCCTTTTAGGATATACATTATGTTTGTGCTCTGAAACTCCAAATCTATCAAGTGAAGCTGAAGAAGGATTTAACAAATCGAAAAAAGTTGTTAGGTAAAAATTGGTATTTGGATGCCTTTTTCAGGAGGATGATTTGATCGAAATTATGACACATACGACTGTAGAGAAGTTGATAATGACGAACTGATGGTAAAGATCAGCCATTAATCATTTGTGAAGCATTAATATTTGCTACAAGTATTGAAAATCATTATGTTACTCATGAACCTGACTTAGAACTTTTCAACGCGATCTCAAATTTCTTTCCGCAGGATAACAAGAATTATACAACTATCTTGAGAAACATGAAATAGCTGCTTACACTCACACACACATACGCACACAAACACACACACACACGCACACAAACACACACACACACGCACACAAACACACACACACACGCACACAAACACACACACACACACGCACACAAACACACACACACACACACGCACACAAACACACACACACGCACACAAACACACGCACACGCACACAAACACACGCACACGCACACAAACACACACACACACACGCACACAAACACACACACACACACGCACACAAACACACACACACACACGCACACAAACACGCACACACACACGCACACAAACACACACACACACACGCACATAAACACACACACACGCACATAAACACACACACACGCACATAAACACACACACACACACACACGCACACAGACACACACTCGCAAGAAAAATTGTAACAATAAAAAAGAATTTCAAGTTAGACATATTTGTATTTTAAATCAATTGAATTATTTTTTATACAGTTAATAACAATCATGCTCCCTTGTTATCAATTACATTTATTAATAGATATATTTTTAAACCTGATTTGAAATGTTATGTTATATGCCCATTTAGACATAAATTACATTAAATTTGTAGATTTTTTTAATAAAAAATTAGTTTATTTGGCTTTATAAGTATACAAATGGATTTCATTAACTCATTTTTAAGGTTATATGTGATAATATGTTATCATTCACCTATAGTGAATTTTAAAAATTGTGAAAATTTTGTAAACTTGTTTTATACCGCAAGTTTATTTTCTACTAATTTTTTAAGGAAAATGAACACAGAATATAAAACCTTGTTTAGTTTTACTTATGTAATGAAAATTTAAAATTTATCATTTATTATCACTATATATATATATATATATATATATATATATATATATATATATATATATATATATATATATATATATATATATATATATATATATATATATATATATATATATATATATATATATGTATATTCTGCATAATCTATACCTGTAATGCTATTGGAAAAAAAAAACATTAAGTAACATCAAACATGATTTGTTGATGGTACACATTGACTATCTATAAAATGTGAGTTCAACATTTACAGCGGAAAGACAATAACCTATCCAATTTATCATCGCAAAAATACAGGATTCATTTCTTTATTTATTGCCATCAATTCATCTCAAAAGTGCGTTATATTTTTCCATCTTATTGCACATCGTAAATTTTTCTTCAAAGTACTACAGTCAATCCTTTTTATTTAGATTGAAATAGTCACTGCTTTTCATTTCAGTTTCCAAGCGAGGAGTGCGCGACCAGCTTATTTTGTCCTTTCTTTCTGACTCATATCAATCTGTTTTTCTTTCAAGTTCTTCCACTTAAAGTGATAAATTCCTAGTCGTTCCGGTATACATCTATTTCATATTTATACACTCCACTCACTGATATTCGAAACGGACTTCAAGTTGGAGAAATTTGAACTGGTTTTATGATATATAACGCTGGCTGGAAAAGCAAGAGACTATGATAGCACAGCCACAGTACATATTATTTTATTTTTCTGATGTTACTTCTGATATTCATGTATTTTCATTTGCCAAAAAGCTTTTCTGTATGCATGGAGTGTAGAAAGGAAATATAAGGAAAAATGAAGCAGAACACTAAAGAAAGCGTAGTAAAAACCATTTTTTAATCATGAAGTATTTTATGCAATATAAGTATCTGATTTCTTAAATGTTTCATTAGTTCTAAGACATAAGAAAGTCGTTACTATGCTTCATTCTTATAATAGAAGTTTCTAACAAAAATGTATCTACGTTTTTGTAATTAATATACCAGCAATTACATCATTTAAAATACTCAGCCATATTATTACAGTATGATTTAGGTGTTAGGTAAAAATGAGTTCAAATTATGATACATATTTGAAATTATTGTTATGGGGATTTGCATGATCATAAAAATATAACCTGAATATACACAAATATATCCAAACATAATATCATATTATATTTTTTATTTTATGAATGTCTTTTCTAAAGAAATATAATTTTAAAGATTGTTTATAAGTTTATTACGTTTTAATATGCCACAGTCATTCTTGTTTATGGTTGTATTGATGTTTGTGATTCCAAAACATATTTTAAAAATATATCCGCCGTTACACGGCATTAAAAATAAATTTTGTCCTTCTAATACTTTTTATAAAAACACATTTAAAGAAGGATTTCTCTTAATGTTATGGTTTCAGTACACATATCTATTTCTTTTAATATACCAAACAATTTGCAAATTTTGTTGTTTATGTTTCATTTTGTGCACTTGCAAAACGGGAAACAATTCTCTCAAAAACTTAATATTATTACTAATTAATATAAAAATTGCTCATAACTTACATGAAAGTAATAGTACATGTCAGTATTAATCAATGGGAATTAAATAAACTTAGCAAAACTTCTAAAAATATATGTTAAACTTTATTTAGTATGTCACCATTTGAATGGGCAGAATTTTTTTAAAATAATACTCTTTAATTATATGCGATTTTTTGCTTATTTTTTGTGTGTACGATATCATATGGCTGGAATTAATGAATTGAATTTTTAAAACCATTAATGTATTAGCGTCATATAATGTCTATTGCATATATTTTATATACAATCATCATATACTATTAATATCAATTTAGTACATAATTTACAATTTAAAAATATTGTTTCAAGTATGAAAATTTTATTCAAATTTAACAACCTATCAATTTTTATAAGCATATATAAAAATAGCTAGAAATCACAATCTTTTGCTGACTATAACACCACTGAATACATATGTAGTACTTGTTAAATCATACTTTCGATATAATCTTATAAAAACATAGAGAAAAGGGAGTGAAAAACTTTGATTTGCTTTGATTTATTTTTATATTTTTTATTAGAGAACTCTTTAAATATCTTTCAATAAATAGTAAAATCGAATTATGGATTAATGGAAAACATACGTATTTTGAGGTAGAAATTTTAGTGCTAAGACTTTCACATTGTTAAACAAAGAAATAAAAAAAGAATATAAAGAAAAATGGAAGTTGAATTTGGAATCTGTTTACAAGTGTTTCAGAATTTATATTCTGATAAATGTTTTAGATTTTCTACAGAGCAATTCCTGCAAGCCATTCGCTTATTTATGAAATATCTTCATAGTAAACAGAAAACTGGAACTATTCAAAATTATTATTGAAGATATCAACTGTTATTTTGCGTGTTAAATGGATTCAAATAATGTGTGACATGCAATATCATAAAGAAAATTATTCGACTTTCTGTTCAAATGCAAGCAAAATATGTGTAGCAGTTTGTAAACATAAAGTAAAACAAATGCCGAAAGCTACAGAAGTTTTAGTACGTTTGTTTTATAAATTGTATACATTTATATATTTTCAAAGTAGACAACTATATAATGCATTCCAAATATTTTAATCAATTGTATCTTAACATAAAGCCTGATTAAACATAATATTTTATAAAATTTTATTCACATTGTTTTGCCTTCGGAAAATCACTATTCCATTTGTATTATCTTATTAAAAAGAAAAAAAATCAATTCATATCGTTAAAATATTGCCATTATGCGATGGTAAATCCGAAAGTTTATATATAACTCATGAAAATCCTTTCTTTTTTAAATACATCATTAATTTTTTTCGGATAAATATTAACTACCAATACATTTGGTGATATCTGATTTCCTTGAAATTGGCTGGTTAATTAACTTTGTCAGTATTATTATGACTTTGAGATTGCAAATTCATTTTTAACTAGGAAATTCAGAATATGATATTGTCTTCGGGCAGGAGATATAAAAACATTCTTAAATTCTTCCATTATGGAAATGAGCAAAAACTATAAATATATTTAACGTAATATCTATTTTAAAATGTTTTATAGCCATTTTCTATTTGAAAAACAAATTTTGCAATCAAATTTTTCTGTCTAAGCGTTTAATTTTTTTGTTGGTGATTAATTCCATGCATCTGAAACATAGGTTTAAATTTTATGTAAGCAAAACACAATACCCATCAAAAATTTAAAAAAACACATTTTAAAAACGAACTACTTTTAAAACACTTGATTTCAAAAATTTTAAATTTTATTCTGTAACAAGCATTTTTTTCTCTTGATTCCTATATATTAAGGCATACATTTTGTAAAAGAGCTTACATTGGCATTATATAAAATTACTTTTGTAAAATTTCATACACATGTGTGTAAAAATATTTTTCGACATGTATTTTCATATGTGATATTTTCACTTAAAGTAGCATATATAAAATTATATTTTGTATGTTAAATTGATCAAATTCAATTAATCAACTAGTAATAACTTTGACAAAAATATTTATATAGGAAAGTTTCCTATAGTTAATTTTTAACACCGAAAATTTCAAATGTCAATAAAAATATGATTTTCATCTTAAAGAATATGTTTTTTCTAAAAAACTATATTTTTGTTCGTTTTATGAGATATTTGCCCTGATATATTCAGCTTATTATCTCATTTTAGGGTGGTGTTCCTAGGCATTAACGGTGGGTGATAAAGGAGCCAGTATACAAAAAAATGAATGAAACAAGTAAGGATAGGACTAGTAACGAAGAGGAGATGACGCAGAAGAAGCAATGAGGGGGAATGGCCCTGATAAGCCCCCTTTCCTTTTTTCCAGGTGACCGGTTACAAATGGTCAGATGCTCATTTTGGACATTCGCGCTATTCACGTAAATAATTTCTGACTTTCTCCCCTGACATTCTGTTTGTGTATGTCAGTTTATAATAGTGATACAAAATATCAAGATATTTATTCATTCGTAACATGTAAGACGCAATTAGATTTGCTGTTTTTCTTTTCTGAATTTCTTCCTATAAAATCATATTGAATTTATATAGTTACATCTATAATTTAAAAGTTATAAAAAATTGAAGATTGAAGAAATGTTTAAAAGGCTTCAACATAAATGGGTATAAGTGTAAAAACATTAAGGATATGTAAAAAGGTGATATAATAAAGGAAAATAGTAAGATTAATTCAAAATTTTACGCAGCATCATAAATATTGTTAATTAAACACTAAATGTGACCACAGTTTATAGATTTAACAATTTGACCACAATGCAACAATTAATAGCTCTCAAGATGATGTTACTCTTTACCCTTATGGTTCACATAACATAATTATTATAACTTATACATAACATAACTTATTTTTAGAATAAAATGTTCATACTAGTATTTGAAAAAGCAATGATGCCGTATAAAACAGGATGCCAAATTCTGATTATTTTTATCATAATGTTACCAAGGTGACATATGTGCGCGTTAATGTATGTACTATGGTTGGCAAAGTAGAATTTTCTGCATTACTCTTATAGGTCACCATATCTATGACGTAACAGATCAGAGGTTTTTAAAATTTTTAATCATTAGGTAGCCAAGAAACATAAGAAAACTTGCTAAATAATCACTACGCTTAAAATTTGGCATTTTGGATTATACGGCATTCGTGCTTGAAAAAGTAACTAATTAAAGTATATTTAAATTTAAAGGTAAGCATTAATTAAAGTCCTGAAAGTAATCTGTAATGTTTTGGTTAAAAACTAGCTCTTACATAATTTCACTCTAAAAGCTTGAAATAATATCAATTAAAAATGTTAGTGAATCAATAAATATTAATTGCACATTTGCTTCAAAAACATGCCATTTATTTAATTTGTTTTGGAATAAATTAATACTAGATTTATCCAGAAAAGTTAATTGTTTAAATATACTTTAATCTACATTTATAATTGTTTACATCTAATATAGTTATAATCAAGTGTCTCTCTAAGATATGAGACGAGCCGTTTAAAATGTTATTATATAAAGGACTTTGATAAGATATTACCTTATATTTGCAGTTCAATATTAAAAAGTTCTCTTTTTCTTTTAAGAGTAAAAAAGATCAAATGTGAATGATATACCCTTAATAATTCTATAATTTATAACATTTTAACACATCCGAATATTTTAGATTAATGATAAATATTTTTATAGAACCTGTATTAGCAATACAAAAGTCTCCTTTGAATGTTTTTCAATTGAAATTAAGTTCAACAATTTTTTTATTCCTCAATTATTTTAATTTTTTAAATTTTGAACAGTAAAAAATATCCCACGACATCATTTTTTCTCCTCCAAAAATATTTCCACAACTAAAAGATTACTCTATATAGAGTGAATTTATATAAGAACCTAATAATAAAATTGCTATAAAAATTTAAGAGTGGAATTACCAAAATATTTGTAATATTGTAAATTTGTAACAATATTTAAAATTTTAGCTTCTTGTATGTAAAACATTTCGATTTATTTGGTGCTATAATTAAACTTGGGGATATTATTACATAAAGAAATTCTAGATTTCTTGCCATTAATCAACGTTTTATGAACATTCTACCTCGTAATAAGAATTCACTATATTCCTTCAAATAAATATATTTATTTTTTATGATATATTATAAGTAAATAATATCTGTTTTAATCAAATAGTATGAAAATTCATTAATCTTATATATCTATAGAAAATAAAATTCGACTGAAAATAGTTTAATAAAATTATATTGATATAATATTTTCATATCAAAAATTATTTGATATTATTTTAGTTGCGAATTATACAAGAAACTAATATAATCTTTTATAAAATGAAAGGTTTAATATTGTTTTGCATTTCATTTGAGGAAATAAAATTTTTTTTTAAAACATTTCCTTATATTTTTATGTATATATATATATATATATATATATATATATATATATATATATATATATATATATATATATATATATATATATATATATATATATATATATATATATATATATATATATATATATATATATATATATATATATATATATATATTTATATGTTCCTTAAATTTACATGTCCATTTCTTTAACATTATCATCACAAATTTTGCTTGAGTTGATATTTTCAATATTTTTATTAAAACACTAAAATTTTTCTAGAAAATTATATTCTTTTTACATTACAAATCTTTATATAATTATTGCTTTAAAGTGTTTACTCTCTCAAAACAATTTTAATTTGTATTTCAATAAATACTCTATTCAAAAATTTTTAGAAATGCTTAAAAATATTATTTAAAAATAAATTTAACATAACCCATTTCCAGAATCAATAGAGTTAAAGTTTAAATTTATAGAAAAATACGTTTTTATAACCGAAAGTAATAATAGAATGTATAATTATTCTTTATTATATGTAAAACAATAAAAAAAAGTTAAATTATACTGAGAAAAGGCTTAATGCAAAGAGAACATTTTTTACCACATTATTTTCCTCGTTTTTATCTTGATTATTTTTGGCTATGGCCAATGATTTCAACATTTTTATCGTCATTGCACTGTTGCCAGAAAAGATAATAGCTGTCATATGATTGGCCATCATTAATTTTGGTTAAGTGACATATGGAAATATTCCATTATATGACATTAATGATAAACGACTCAAGAATTTAAGAAGATATATCAGCTTGTTTTTTGCTTACGTAAGAAATATTCAATTTCCCTTTCATAAGGAGTTTAAAGGTAACATTTAACAACAAAAACATATTATTTTGATATTTTTAAATAAAGAAAATACTTAATAATGTGTAATATCAATCGGGCAAACACTTATGAATCTGGCTTATTGTTTTATGAAATTTCAGTTGTTTTCCTATACTTCAATTATTTTTTCCTTAAATTTACCTATTGAATGAAATAATAAGTGGTATGGACTGTATTTATATTCTCCCTATCTCTGTCTATATATATATATATATATATATATATATATATATATATATATATATATATATATATATATATAGATAAAGATATATATATATATATATATATATATATATATATATATATATATATATATATATATATATATATATATATATATATATATATATATATATATATAATATATATATATATATGATGTTCGATATCAATGTAATGAAAATTGCATAATAAACGTTAATAATTCTATTTTTGTTACTTTACTTTTTTCTGCTCATTTGCTTAGATTTTTATAAACGCTTATATTTATTGCTTAAAATTTATTTCATAAGTAAAATAACAAAATTTACACAACAAATTGTAGATTTTAATTTTATTAAATTGAAAGTTTTAAATAAAACCTGTGCTATTACATCATCATAATTTAAACAATGATGAACATTAAGCCATCTACATTTAATAAGTCATTTGTTTCGTATAAGAATGCAAATCCCAAAATGAATCAAAATGAATTTTTATATTTTTCGGGTAGGGAATATTTATTTAAAATTCATGCTTAAAGTTACGTTTATTCTTTCGAGCTTAAAAGTGAATCTACCCATCCATTATAGAACTCATTTTGAGAGGCTACATTGTGTTTGGAAGGAGGTCTTTTTTAACGTTTTTTAATAAAATAGCATAAAATATTTCGTTATTTATTAACAGTCTCTTAAGGCCACGACTGCGCTTTTGTTTGTTTACGTATAACCAATGTTTTCTAGGAAAAAAGATAACTTTGGGAAAATCATTTTTTCTCCAATTTACTTTGCTTAGACTTCAAGTGAAATACAAAAATTATTTCATGTCACCTGCTGTTTCCGATTTAATATTTTAAGATAAACCAATCATTTATTGTTTTATGAATTATTTTTTCTCGGTGAATGTCTATTCCGATAATAATGTTGCTCTTTATTTTTCAGAAAGAAACATTTTAATAAAACTCTTTTTATAAATTAGATGTATTGAAAATAAAAGACTTATTTAACGTAATAAAATATAGGAAAAACGTTTTATTTTAACTAAAATCATTTATTTATATAAAATACTGCTATTAAACGTAACATTTTTCAAAAATTAAAAGATGAGTTCTGGCTTTAAATATAATAAAGCACACACACACACAAGTTTATTTTATTTCATATAATTACTTTAGTATTTATTTTGTATACTGATTAATTTATTTTTATATCCGTTCATGAAATTAATACTACTCATAAAATTAATACTTCACTTGTCTACTTCGTTAGGATCTCATAAAGATTCCCGGTATAACTGTGCGTTGAAATTAAAAGCGGACGATCTCCTGGATATGATCTGATTTCAGATCAGAGGGATTTGTAAGAAGAAGAAGAAATTAATGTATTTATTTTATAATTTATGAAACATTTATATACTTTCATGAAATTATACATATATAGGAATAATAAAATTTAGTAATATGCTTTCAAAATGAATGTTGTACAAAAAATACTCAAGTGCTTTTGTTTCAAATTAGTAAAAACTTAAAATCCTGCAAAAAATATTCTAATGAGATTTGTCATGCAAAAAGATAACTATTTATTGATATAGAAAATGCACATTGATTTAAGCATCTGAAGAACCATTTTATTATTTTGTAATAGATGAGTGATTAGTGTTCCTGACTCCAGAGCTGCGGGTCCTGTGTTCGAATCCCGGTTAAGGCATGATTCTTACTTTCGCTCTGTCTTTCTCTGTCCTTTCTCTTCAGATGATGTATGAACGTGACCAACCTATAAACGAATTTTTGATAGTATGATGAGAGTCTAATGCTACTTGCCTCAGTGATTTGGTTCACAGGTGCCCACTGAGCATCAGCAGTTTCCAGCCTTGTTGTGGCGATGGGTTAGTCACGCAGAGCCCACCGTTATTAAAAAAATTGCTATATAACATTTGTGAAATAAATTTGTTATCTTTATAACCGATATGAAAATTATTTAACATTTCACAAATGCTATAAGCAAACGAAATAGGTTGCTTATATTTGTGGTTTTAATTTAGAGATATTTTATTTCAGAATAATTTTTGATATATCATTCATTTTTACAGATGATGGTAATCGCACTGCTATGACATATTTGATACCACTAAAATATTTTTTTAATCTGTATATTGCCCATTAACAAAATAAAATGCAACAAAAAATCTCAATTCTAACAGATTGCCTTTAAAATAAAATGTTATTTCCATTATGCTATTATAAAATGTGATGATAAATTTTCATATAATATTACCTGGGTTAAGGTATGCACGGGGCAAACTTTTGAGGTTGACTTAATAATTGATAGAAACACTTTCTCAAAAAAACCTTATATATGTTTTTAATTTTTAATTAATAAAATGAAAACAAATTTGATAATATTTCCTGTATTATAAAACACTTTTGTCTTAAATAAATAATTTTGTAAAGTAAAATTAAAATGTTATTTCTTACTTTCATTCGTGATATTCCATTAGCGACTTCATAAAAAATCACCAGGCAGAGATCAATTCAATGCGTGAATTCATTAATAACATCTGTTTTTACATCTGGGTGGGCATCAGTTATATTAATATTTTTATAACTAAGTAGAGAGAGAGAGTTTCAGCTAAATTATGAAAAAATACTTTAAGTTTAGTTTGTGAATTCGCAGACAATTTTTAAATACTATTATTTTCTACAAAGAAAAGCTTAATTGTATTAACTACCAATGTAAAATAATGTTAAATTTAAAAATTTGTTATATTAGTAAAATCGAATCTCACTTTGGTCATACGAAAGTTTGCAGTGGTTCAAGATCCACTTTAAACAGTAAATCTAGTCTAATTGGTAATAATGATAGTTGAGAAATAAGCAAACAAACCAATACCTTCTGTTTTGCACATTGCTCCAATACAGAATCAATTTGTATCAGTTAACTGATACAATAGTAGATTATAAGTTGCTGCTGAAATACAAGAAACCTTTATATCTGTCTTGACAAATTAAAGGAAAAATCTTATTACTTACAATGACTTTGCTTATGATTTATCCAACTTATTTTCTAATAACTGAACGTATTCAACATATATGTATATATATATATATATATATATATATATATATATATATATATATATATATATATATATATATATATATATATATATATATATATATATATATATATATATAAATATGTCGTCTTATGAGTTTCTTTTTCCACGTTTCTTACGAAATTCAGAGACGTTTTACAAACACACTTGGAAGTATTACATAGCTATGAATTAAGAACAAGCCAGCCAATAATATGTTTCTGCATAACATTGCAATTTTTAAATTAATGTGTTTGTAGAAGGCTGCAATTGAATGAATGAAAATAAGTGATAAAAAGGTATTGTAAAAATTATTAAAATTTTACTTGCAGATATATTAATCACTTTTTTGTAAATTAAATCCGAAAATATTAATGAAATATTGTGATAAGATACAGAAAAACTGATTGAAATTAAAATTTATATGATTTGATTTTTTTTGCACATTTCTCAGAAAGGAATAAATATAAAATTACTTTAAATTATTCAATTTGTTTTCATTGATTTATAATTTTAACCCTTAAAATTCACTCTTCTTAAAATAATTACTAGAAAATTTTGTATACAATTGTTTTGCATAATGTCTTATTTTTTGATACATTTACATACTTTTTAATATAGGTGGATTTGTCTTTGAAATTGTTTTTAAGAGTTAGTTTGGTTAGTTAATTTAGAAAGCAGAGATAATAAGAACTTCTGAAAGACTATTTTTTGCTTAAATTCATATTATTGTGACAACTTCTTAACATGTTTCAATTTCGAGTTATTTTTCATCTGTAGTTACGTTTTGTTTGAATATTATTCATAAAAGTCTACACTTACTCATTAATAAAAATTTTTGCTGCATTTATTTTGTTTCCGAATGCTTCCATGTTTTAAACGTTAAATTTCAAAATTACTTTAAATTTCTATTTAAAATTAAATAAAATAAAAGAGTATGAAAAACAAAATTTTAATTACCATTCATTAAAAATTCATGTATCCTTGACTTAATATTTTGAATTATGATCAATCAAAACAAAAGTGAATAAAAATATAAACTTATAAATGTTAGAATAAACGGTTTAATTTTGAATCCAATTTGTATATAGAATGAAAAAAAAATTATATTATGAAAAATTTATAACATTTTTAATAACATAGAAGATACTTCTAACAGATAGAGATTTAGTATTTAAATGTAATAATAATATTTATTGATTGCAGATCTTTCATTTTATACGTAAAATGCAAATCGTAATTTGTTTTGAAGGTAACGCTATTTTAAGTCGTTAAAATTTATGATTTTGTATGACGGTAGACATATCTTATGTAAGATAACTAGACCTTTTGATGCAAGAAAATGCTCTTGCGCCTAATTAAATAGCTTGTAACCATTTTTCATAAATTTTATATCTGTGTGTCTTTATTAGCTTCAGGTATTCTTTTTTTGTAGACATCAAATTTATGATAAAACATAAATTTTATTTATTGCATAATTTAATGATGGTTTTAGTTAATCAATTGATTGATTTTATGATTAAACTCTAGAACTTAAGCATGCCAGTATAATTTAAGAAGAATATTGAATTTATGTAGCTTAACTTATTTACTAATAAATAATCACAAAACAGTTGCCAAACAGAAATTGTGGTTGTAGCTTCTACTTTTAAGAACTAAAAGTAAATTATTAATACTTAAATGTCTTACAACAGTTTTTAATGTCTAAATTATCAATTTAACAATAGAAAAACATTTTTTGTGATATTTGTGTGTATAAAATGCATAAACATAAGTTACGTTGTATTGTAGTATTTTGATTAATTTTTTGAATTTTTTATCAAGATATATTTATGTATAATTTTATTACACATTTCACCTTTAATCATATTTGTTTACGGTTTTATTTAATATTCAAGCACATTTTTATTTATACATAATCAGCCAATAATGAAATTTTACTTTTTATTTAAAAAGTTATTTCTGTAATAGCAGCTAACATTATTAATCGAAAAAAACAGTCTTGTGAACGAATCATGTGCTTCAATTATTCTTAAAATTTATTTTCTCCTTCAACTTAAAAACAAAAAAATAAAATTTTAAAAATATTTATCTGAAATTTATGTGTTAAAAGAAAATATATCTTTCCTATTCTTAAGTAATTTACTATTTTAGCATTACTTCCCACAATACAAACTTACATTAAAATTGCAAATTAATTATGAAAATTTATGAATGTTTTTAATATTATAAAGTATTAAAGCAAAAAACATAGATAAAATTAGCTGGATTTTATTTATTTATTTATTTTTCTACAGTTTATATTAATAATATTCAAAATGTAAAATAGTTTCAATTAAAATTTTGTGAAAATGAAAATTTAAAATAATTTTGAAATTTAAAAGCTGATTCCATAAATGATTAAAATTTATAGATGATATACATATAAATGCTTATCGAAAATGTTTATGGTAAAATCATTTCAAATTGTGAATTTAAATTCTTCCTTTCCATATTTATGAAAAATATTTAAAAAATAATGAAACTTACAATACATATTTTATAGTATTAGAATTTATTACTAAGTTAAATTTTATTTGTAGTCTGTTTACAATCAGATTTTAAAAATTCGCATGGAATAAACAGTTCTGGGAAATTTCAAAATGAGTAAATACTTAATTTCAAAAGTAGTTTCACATTTTCATATTTAATTTACTAATTTATAGCATCTATATTTAATTAACAAAAAATTATTTAAACTAAAATTAGATATAATTTAATTATGTAATAAGTTGTGTTGTATTCAAATCTCATTTTAACCTAAAGCTAGAAGAAACAATTATTAAAAATTTAATAATTTTAATTTTGTTATCTTGAGTGTTATATTCATGACGAAGAGAATATTAATCACATATTAATATCAATTCAATGAAAAGTTCACTGCATTGAACGTATTCTTATTTCTGATTACAGGATCTCAGTTCTGAAATATTTAAATTTCTACAATATAAAAGAAATTCAGTGAGACTGTTAAAATTAGCAATTTATAGTTCAACTTTCTTAAAGCAAATATGTATAAAGCTACTGACACTGATGTTCTTACTTTAATAATATGATACTCGCGATTATGTTGCTGTTAAAATTGAAATCCTAAAATTTATTAGAATAATTAATTTTATTACATATTTTATCGCACATCTGAGAAAATTGATAAAGCACAAAAACGTGCATATTATAACAATTTAATTCACAATAACAAACGTAACATTTATTTAATTAAAATACAAGCAATCCATGGAATTATTAGTATGAAAATACGTGCATATAAAAAAGCATATCTAGCACATAACTTGCATTTGTAATTTAAGTTAAAGCTGAGTTGAATGCTAGCTCTATTCGGCAAATTTTATTAAAATTATGGGGTACAGTGATTTCTGCGGCCAGTTTTATATGGTACAGAATCTCAACGATTGTAACTACTTTTGCAATTTGATATGACAATGCGAAGTTGAAGCAAATTTGTCCAACAGTCTGGAAGGTTGCCAGGGAAGAAAATTTAGCTTTGCTCTCTGTTTCCTAACTCAATTTTGTTTCCTCTCTTTACGAAGAATGAGAGAAAGAGTAAAAAGGAAGAAAATGACAAGGAAAGGAACGGGGATCTCTAAGCATAATCCTTCGGTAAATGCAGAAAATTCTTGCCCACTGCCATTATATGATGAGAAAATGTTCTTGAAGAACATAGCTCTAGTCCAGTGAACCGTAATGGCATCTACTCTACCCGCTATATATCGTAATTATCATCGATATCGGGAAAAGAAATCAATATTGCATAACTCTCTCTCTCTTCGAAAACTATGGAATAATTTATGCATTTCGTGTGAAGTAATGGAATAATATCAGGAGTATAATAATGATTTGTTTACGAATATGTCGATTGTTCATTCAATAAAAAACAATGAATTTAAATCTGTATAACATTTATAAGGCTAATTTAATACAATGTGTATTATATTTGAAAGGGGAATAAGATGATACATAAATCGATATGTAAGGGGTAAGGAGAACAAACCATTTTTTTTTTATTTTCTCCGATATTTTTACGAAAAATGTTTTCGGATAAACTATTATACGCATATATAAAATACATTAGTTCAAATTTTAAAAACTGTTTAAAAATAAATTGCGTCAAACTTAAGAAATATCTTCTTAAAATTTTATTTCATAAATAAAAATTTTTGAAATATGGCTCTTTTCCCAGTATTTTTGCATAATTATGTTTTAGCTTTATTTAACATAAAAGTTAAAGAAAAAAAAAAACATTCACGAAACTAAAGTACTAATTTTTAAGGACTTCACTGTTTTATACGAAACTGTATGAGTTTGAGTTGTTTTTCTAAAAAAGTTTTCTTAAAGAAAGGAATTTTAAGCTTTAATTTAGTTGTTCATATGATATGTACGACATTTATTTATTTATTAAAAATTTTCAGAATTCTAGGAAATTGAAATTTATTGGTTACTAAAGACTTCAATGAGAAAATTGCTGAATTTGATACCAAGTAAATTTAATAAGTAAATCATTTTAACAATCGCTGTCTTAATTTTATAATGCTTAAAGTATCAATATGGTAAATGACATATTTTGCTACCCCAACAAAATACATTCTCTTGATATTCACGATGGAGGTCAATGACTACTTCGTCTTAATCATAATAAATATTAATTATAACTTAAAAAATAAATTATTGCATAAAAACATGCGTAATTACTGGAAAACTATAATTTTATTCCCAAAAAATAATTTGAATGTCTAATGAGGTAACATATTAAAAAATTATCAAAATAAACCTATGGGTTTTTAATAATGAAGATTTTGAATACATTTTAAGCAAACACAAGAAGGAGGATTTTTGCAAATAAAACTACAATATTTTGTGCTAGAAAGTTCAGTTTTATTAACCTTAGATCTATATTTACATAACAGATGTAAGACATTCACATTTATGGGAAGATTTAGATTTGTGTTGGACACTAAATATGTTCTAATTTGCTGAAATAGACATTAATGGTATTTTTGGTGATGTTTCTAGAAATTATTTGCATGCTTTTCTATGTGGTTTTGTAACAGAAAAGCTTGGTTGTTAAGGAATGTATTTTTCCGATTATGGTGTTGTGAGTGCTCTTTGTTGACATTAGAACAATTTTGGTACTTATTTCTTTGAAGTTCAATGTGAAATAAAAACAACTATCCACCATCTGTTATTTGAATTGAGTTGTGTGCTTAGAATATTACATAGCAATTTACTGCACCATTTTCATTATATTATTAAAATAATGTTTCTTGTTTTTATTTATCAATGATTAAATTTTAAGATGTATTTTGTTTTTTGATTTTCATTCTTTCAAATTTATTTGAATTTTACTTGCAAAAATGTTTTCTTCTAATTCTGATACTTCAATACTTTCTTTGGTTGATTCAAATGGGCTGTTCCTATTAACAAGAAAACTGAGAAATGTATAGTTCTTACTATTTTGATCCTTATAGGATTAATCAGTATCTTCTGCGTATGATTCAACTTGATCCGACAGAGCTTTCAAGCGTTACTTTGTTAAGCGTAAAGATACATCAATACTTTCTTTGGTTGGTTCAAATTGGCTGTTCCTATTAAGATGAGAACAGAGAACTGTATAGTTCTTCCCATATCTTGATCATATTTAGGATTAACCAGTATCTTCTGCACATGATTCAACTTGATCCGACAGAGCTTTCAAGCGTTACTTTGTTAAGCGTAAAGATACATCAATACTTTCTTTGGTTGGTTCAAATTGGCTGTTCCTATTAACAAGAAAACTGAGAAATGTATAGTTCTTACTATTTTGATCCTTATAGGATTAACCAGTATCTTCTGCACATGATTCAACTTGATCCGACAGAGCTTTCAAGCGTTACTTTGTTAAGCGTAAAGATACATCAATACTTTCTTTGGTTGGTTCAAATTGGCTGTTCCTATTAAGATGAGAACAGAGAACTGTATAGTTCTTACCGTATCTTGATCATATTTAGGATTAACCAGTATCTTCTGCACATGATTCAACTTGATCCAACAGAGCTTTCAAGCATTCCATCTCTTTTGTCATATCCTGTTGATTTATGCTTACACAGCATTCTTTAAAAATAAATCGACAAAGAAAGGTACGAAAACACTATGGAACACGAAACTGCGTGTAGAAGAAATTTGTAAGCAATAGGGCAAAGAGTCAACACTAATAACGTATAACTTCCAAGGAATTATTGCTTCAAACTAAGAAAGTAAAGCCAGAGATGAAAAATAGCAATGCGCATTCCAAAGGGAGTGTCAGACTAGAGGATACAGAAAGGATGATTGATTACAAATAAATAGTTTTTCCAGACTAGCAGATTTTCGAAGTATGGTGAGAAAATGTGCCTTGTGCAAACTAAAAAAAAGTTAAGATTATAATTTTATTTAGTACAGTTATCTAAATATTTATTCTATTTATTTATAGGTGATATGCATCATGGAAAAGTACCAATACATTTAGGAAAGAAGAAACTGAAATAAATTCTACTAAAATTAATCCTGATCATTTTTGATATAACTTAGCAAACAATTTGCTTCAGGGCGAAAACATGTACTAGGAGATATATGCTGTAATGTGCAGATAATTATAACTTAATTTGGCTTGAATTAAATGCATTTTAAATATTTAAAAATGACGTCAAGTCATATGATTTAACATTTACATCTTTATTAATATTTCTTTTTTCCATGATCCATTTAAAATATTTTATTATTATATGTTTTGGCCGAGTGTACTGCTTTGTTTATTAACTAGCTTATTCATTCTCATTGTATTCATAAAAACACTGCTCTGTCTCCAGGAAAAGTGATATTATAACATTATTTTCAAAGAGGAACAAAACCAGAAAAGAATAATTTTTACACATTTAAGAATCACTGAAACATTTACTTTAAAAAGACAATGCACTTTTTATTAAAGCATGTTCTCTGTTAAAATTTATAAAAAATATGTTGCTAATGTTTAGCTTTATTGTTCAAAATATGTATAAAAGAAAGCTGTATAAAATTCACTTTCAAAATAATTTAACAAAATGTTAAAGTGCGCTTTTTGTTTCAAAAAAAGCAAGACTATTTCACTTTTTTATGCAACAAATATATTATTTTGAAATAAACAAAAACATTAATTATATTTTCCAATATATATATATATATATATATATATATATATATATATATATATATATATATATATAATCAAAATTTCAATGCAAAATACGTATTTTATAAATTTTTAATATGTACCTTTACGGCTTCTGAGAAGCAAAATATATCCGATTAATGGATCACAGAATATTACACTATTGTTTAAATTAGAAAACCTTCTATTGAAGTTTCAATGTATATAGTTTATTGTTTCTTTGAAGTTTTGAAAAAGAACGCAAAATTCTGTACTAAGTATTTAATTTTAATGCTGTTGGGACACTATGAAATATAATTAAATTATGGTGTATGTTCATTCCTAAATTATAAATATTATACATACATGTCCACACACACACACAGAGAGACATATATATATATATATATATATATATATATATATATATATACACATATATATATATGTGTGTGTGTGTAAAACAAAATATATATCCGACTAATGGATGACAGTATATCCCACTATCCTTTAAACAAGAAAAGCTTTTTATGAAGTTTAAGTGTATTGAAATATTAAGAGTGTACAAGAATGTAATGAAATCTTATGTAATAATCTAATATTTCATTACATTCTGGTACACTCGGATTTTCACCGGCTTATGTCGACAATCATAGATATGTTCTGGTGGTAGTCTAAAGAAGGTCAACAAAATTTTGACAAAACTGGTGTCTAAGTGTGATAGTGAAAGCAATGTTTTCTTAATTTTTTTTCCGATACCCTAATTTATACTGAATGGATATTGTAGTAAGTCGTAATCTTTTTCTTGAGAATTTATATGGATTAAGCAAGAAGATAATTATTTTTATTTTTATTAAAAAATTACTTTTTGAAATAGTTTTTGCTAAAACTAAATGCATCGCATCTTTAGAATACAGATGATTAAAGGGTTTTAACTTATAAAAAATTAATGATGAAAAGAAGTTAATTGTGCCATTAAAACTAATGGAAATGAATGTACAGTATTATGTAACCAATGTGAAATTGCTCTGCATACTGTATGAAACTCAGCACACCAGAATATGTCATGAAAGAATAACATGTGTGTTTACAGAGTTGTAAGTTAAATACAAAAATATTTCATCTGAAAATGTAATATATATATATATATATATATATATAGATATATATATATATATATATATATATATATATATATATACACATATATATATGTGTGTGTGTGTAAAACAAAATATATATCCGACTAATGGATGACAGTATATCCCACTATCCTTTAAACAAGAAAAGCTTTTTATGAAGTTTAAGTGTATTGAAATATTAAGAGTGTACAAGAATGTAATGAAATCTTACGTAATAATCTAATATTTCATTACATTCTGGTACACTCGGATTTTCACCGGCTTATGTCGACAATCATAGATATGTTCTGGTGGTAGTCTAAAGAAGGTCAACAAAATTTTGACAAAACTGGTGTCTAAGTGTGATAGTGAAAGCAATGTTTTCTTAATTTTTTTCCGATACCCTAATTTATACTGAATGGATATTGTAGTAAGTCGTAATCTTTTTCTTGAGAATTTATATGGATTAAGCAAGAAGATAATTATTTTTATTTTTATTAAAAAATTACTTTTTGAAATAGTTTTTGCTAAAACTAAATGCATCGCATCTTTAGAATACAGATGATTAAAAGGTTTTAACTTATAAAAAATTAATGATGAAAAGAAGTTAATTGTGCCATTAAAACTAATGGAAATGAATGTACAGTATTATGTAACCAATGTGAAATTGCTCTGCATACTGTATGAAACTCAGCACACCAGAATATGTCATGAAAGAATAACATGTGTGTTTACAGAGTTGCAAGTTAAATACAAAAATATTTCATCTGAAAATGTAATGTGTAAATTTAAAATTTTGCAAGCTGTTTCAAACAAAATAGAATACATCTAAGAAAAATATTGGTGTAAGACAAATCGTCAATTCTGAATCAAAATTATGAATCATGATCATTCAACTAAATTAATCCAGTTACGATCTGTTAAAACTAAATGAGCTAAAACTTTAGAGTATATACCACGTTCTTACAGTATTTTTAACACTTGGTGCCCCAAAAATATTGCAATCAGAAAACGGTAGAAATATCAGTAATCAATTTATACTCGAAATATTCGCTATATTGTAAATAATAGAGTTCACGGAAAACCTCTCCACAATCAAACGCAATTCTAAGTTGAAAGGGCCAATCAGGAGGTATAGAAAATATTGTGGCATGGCTGAATAAAAGTGAAACAAATAATCAGATGGTTTAGCATTTGTCGGTTTAGCAAAGTCCTTATAAATCCATGTTTGGAGTTAAATCAAAAATAACAAACCATCGTCATTTGTCAATCAGCATCGTTAGAAAAAAAATCGTATAAATATTGGAACAGATTAACAACTCGAAAAATCGCCAATACTCCAATTTCCGAACAGTTTGAAGTAACTGTTACTTTACTTCTAGAATATTTGAGTGGTGGTTAAAATAAAAATGTTATCCCATAGAAAAAAAAGAAAGTATTGAAGAGTACCTGCAATATTCATATCATGTTATAATTGAAAAACACGAATTAATTATTATAAAAAGTGGTTGAGAAAGAGAATCTTCTATTATAAGTTTAAAAAAAATATGAATAAAACGAAAGTAATTTCCTGCTCAAATTGGTGATATTGTAGTTCTGAAGTCGTACCTGAAGTCAGATAATCGACAATTGTTGTAAGCGGTTGTTGCTGGAATAGAAAATCCCCAAAACTATAAACTGGCAAATAGAAATAGTACTCTTATCTATACAAATATTTACTTTCAATAAATGAAATTTTTTCTCATAAAATGTAGCTGAGAGAAACAGTTACAGCAAATTCAAGATGCGAGGGGTTAGACTGTGCATGCTATACAAAAAGAATGTGTTCCACAAATATATGCAATTTGTAAAATCGAAGGAACATTTTGAAGTTCAATGTGTAACAATAGTTTAAATTGTTGAAATAAATAAGATTTTTATAACATAATTAAAATTTATGATATAATTATTTTATTTTCTCATTTAGATTGTGGTGTTTGTTTCAAGTTCATGAACAATCATCTCAAAAAGACGAAAAAAAATGCTATTTTTGTGACGTTTTATCGCAATTGAAATATAGAGAAGAAAATATAAATCTCCTCCGACATGTTCTATATTCACTGTATTATATATATATAAATATATATATATATATAAATATATATATATATATATATATATATATATATATATATATATATATAATATATATGTATATATATATAATATATATATATGGTGCGTGATATCCTATAAAATGTAAAGATATTTAATGTTATTTTGAAATACCTACCCAAATACAGAAAATATCCTTATGCTTAACTTAGATTTAGATTTCCCTTCAGTGTCACAAATTATGAAAATAAAGAATTCCAAAAACACTATGTCACCTTTTCATTACATGGAAACTGATAAGCCCAACAGCTTTTATTTCATTTACCTATTGAAAAAAATCTTATTTATTCAGTTTAAAATTGTTCATTCATTGATAATCAGATTCGTACCCACGTAAATTATTTTAATATATATTTCGCGATGCAATTTGGTATTGTAAATAGCTTTACATTAATGACTGACTTTCCTTAAAATAATGTAAATTTAAATATTTTAATGTGACATTAATGTATGTTAATGCATATTATTATAGATATTGACATTTTCCATCCATTTAATTTTACTCTAAAATAAAAAAGCGTGATGCATAAATGTTTCTCCGACAGTAGTAAGTTCAATTTAAATTGGTTGTTTAATAGCAGGAAAATGAAAACTTTCATAATTTTCTCATTCGCGCTTTCAACGATTAATGAAACAAAACAATTTATCTACACAGATATAAATTATCATTAACTAGCAGCTGCGTATGAACTGAAATTTTAGAGAGAAGTAAGAAAAATATTTGAATGCAAATTAAGAATGCTAGGAGCCAACCTGTGCAACAATTTTATATACATATTATAATAGTTAATAATTAAAGGAAAATATATAGAATCAATATTTAGAAGTAATTTATTCTAACAGCATTTTATCATGACAAACAAAGCCGTATTGAAATGTTACTGTATAAAAATTGAACAAGAATTTCAACAAAGCTAAAATTACACATATCAGAATAAATTGATTTTACTTTTCATGAATAATCATACTTTGTTGTACACACTTGATTGTTATTTTTGAATCATTTCTGTACTTTTAAGAGAAAGTCAGTTATTAAAATCAGTAAAGTTAAAATTTCTTTATATGAAGCATATAACGAAAATTTAAATTTGTGCATACAATATGCTCGTGTCGCGTTGAACTTGCTGTATTAATTAAATAAAGTATTAAATTAATAATGTATTAATTAAATAAAGAATATTTTAATCAATAGGAAATTTTCTGCTAGGATGATATGATGGAATTTTCAGTTATACTCGTACAATTATCATTTAGAGATGCGGCTTCAACATAATAGTAATTGCTTAGTATTGCCCAAGTCATCAACAGTCTTTAAAACAAAGAACTTAGAAGGAGGAGAGATGATTAGAATTATATATAATAAAAATATAGATATCTGCATTTATCGTTATCTGCATTGCCTTATCTATTAAAAAATAATAGTTATCAAAATGCAAAATATAAAAATTGTCCGATATTTTTATGGTTTGTATTTCTATACTCATTATTTTGGTTTCAATAATTTTGTATTAATATATATATATATATATATATATATATATATATATATATATATATATATATATATATATATATATATATATATATATATATATATATATATATATATATATATATATATATATATATATATATATATATATATATATATATATATATATATATATATATATATATATATATTATATATATATATATATATATATATAAATATATATATATATATATATATATATATATATATATATATATATATATATATATATATATATATATATATATATATATATATATATATATATATATATATATATATATATATATATATATATATATATATATATATATATATTATCATTATTTAAAAATTTCCTTGAATTTAAAAGAAAGAGAATTAATTTAATTCTCTGGCAATTACGATATCTATGATTAGTTTAGTTGCCTTAATGAGTTTTTAGATAAATTTTTATTTTGCAAATTTTATACAAGAGCTGTTCCTTTCGAAGAATATTTTGGTGGTACGCGCTCTTGAAAAATCAATCTGCTTCATATATGCAAATTTATTGCTATTTATTTTCCTCTTTTGCCTATCACTATGAAAGTTTTAAGCATAAACTTCGCTTACACGTACAAATACAGCTCAGAAAAAATTCTTATCAGAATATTATTGATAAGACCGTACTTAAAATATTCTTCGGGTAGGATGATCATGCATAAATTTTATTCTTAGTTTTTGCATTTCTGAGAATAATTAGTTTTTTGTCTTGTTAGTAAAATATTAAATGATATTTAAGAAAATGGTAACAATGCATATAGATGCAATGGGTTACATGAAATTAGATGTTGTTTGAATATTAGTGGTTAAATTGTTTTCGAGGGGATTTTATTAAGCTAATATTTAAATATTATTGGTATAAAAAAGTTTCATTCATTTTAAAACATGAATTTTTGTTTCTTTTCCACTGGTATTGTTTTCAATACATTCTAATAACAGCCAATATAATCATTTTATCAGCTACTCAAGGAAAACGTATCAATCCAACATTTTCTCACATTATATGATACATTTATTTTCAGAACAGTTTATAGCCCCGAGTTGCAAGGCGAAAGATTTATTTGGATGTCTATACAAATAAAAAAAATGGAGCAAAGAAAGCGATGGAAACGTACAATATATCCCTTTCCATAATGTAGAGATATGCGGAATATCCGAAAAAAGCAAACAATCTCTCCCCGGTCAGCTAGACCAAAGTAAGATTCCAATAAAATTCGCTTTAAAATTCAGGCTATACAGAGAGTGTTTGCGAAGAAAAGAGAGCTCTCGGTTGAAAATAAATTTTCTGTCATTTTTCCCTTCTCGCATGTTTTTTGGCACCTGCAAGAGGGGAAAAGAGACGCAAGTTGCTCCTCAACCGCAAATGGGATAGAGAAATTCAGTTGTTTTGTTTACCGAAGGAATAGTCGTCTTCCAGCTATATCCCCATAAGTAGGGAGTTAAAATTCAGTTCCTTTTGTTTATCGGAATGTAAGATCTATGTGAAGAAGAGAATAAAGCTGAAGATGAAGAGCAGTGTATTTTATAGTGGAAACCAATTTTTTATATATATTTTTAAGAAGAGTGCTGTCTATTTTTGGACTGAATAAAAAGAATAAGTAGGAAATGTTTGGGAGAAAAAAACTATATATGGGAAATTTATTTGCGATAAATTACGACAAAACACTTTTTTATTTAAATTTCCATAATAAGATTGCTTTTTGAATTGTATGTGATAACTACGATAAAATCTTTACATACTTATCAAGTGTAAATAATTGAGAAGAAAAAAACATTCGTATGTAATTATAAAAAAAATATGTAAGTAACGAATAAAACAAAAATTTCAATACGTTTAAAAATTTAAATTTCCTTAGGAATTTCACAAAAATATGAGAATTATTCATAAAATCGACTCGGAAATAATTAACCAAATTTAATGAAAATAAATTTTTAATTAAAAATTAAATATAAATCTTCTATTTTATATAATTTTCAAAATTATAAAAATATGTATTTGGATCACGTGATAGTTTAGTGTTTTATTTAGGAAATCTGTAAATGATTGCTTGCAAGTTGATTAGTAAATTTAAATACATTCTAAACAATATTTAAAGAAGTTTTCAGTAACTGAAATTAAAGAGCTTTAAAATGAAAAAAAATTTATTTGCATGTAAAAGTTTATCCCTTTCTTAGTAAAAAATATATTGAATATAAAATAGTAGAAATAAAGTAATCACCGATTACACACATATTGAGTTAAATATACACCAAAAAATATTTCAATACATTAGTCCCACATGAAATATTTTTTTTCTAAATAGTATCTGCATAATTGTTTATTCTATATTAGTTTAATGTAAAATTGAGTGTATATTTCTTTTTTAGAATCTAAAAATAAAATATACACTCACTTTTACTCAGTGGATTTTTATAAACTCCAGAATGATTCCGCTTAAATACTTATTTTTCACACAGAATAAATATTTCATATGCATAGAATTCCCAGTTAAAAAATATAAATTGAAGCTAAATTTGGAAAGCAAAAATAATTACCTCAAATGAATAGATGATTCCAAATTCAAAATCTGCTTAAACGATTGACATGCTTCGTTTAAAATATCGTTGAAGTTGCGAAAATTTGTGAATTCACTAAAGCTAAAATTAATACCTCACAATACAACTGAATTTGGAAAATTTTTAAAAGCTCTGTCAGCGAAATACAAAAGGAACATAGAAATGACGAATTAAATAATATTGATCTCTCAAATTTATGACTAAACTTTGTGTGTTATTTTTTATCTTAATATTTAAAAGTTCCACTTTTACTTGCAGTTTTTATGCTTTTAAGAAGATTTTAATTAACTTCATTTTGTCTATAGTTAATAATAATCAGGGAATCTACATATTAGTTCTAATATTAACCTTCATGTATTTTTAGTAGGGGTTTCGCTCCTTATAAATAATCTATTTTTATCCCAGATTTACTTGAATCTTTGAAGTGTATTTTTTAAAAAAAATATACAATTGTAAATTAAAATATATTTTAAATATGTAAATATTTTAATAAATTTTTTATCAAATATGTGAAAAGGATACAAAAATATGCTTTTATGAAAATAAATAGACATTCAATGAAAACTGGAATTTTAATGCAAAACTCATCAATAAGATATATTTTAGAGCAACTAAATGATTCATACATTTATAGTAAAATTAAAACATCATACAATTCGTAGATAAAGTTTTATTGAAAGCAGAATGGTATCCAAAAAAAAGATTTTTACAGTAATAAATATTAATCATTCAATTTAAATGTGAATTTCAAGCATTCACATACAATATTATCTTTTTTGCATCTATAAGCCATTTAATATGTAAATATCATTCCTACACTTGCTATTAATATCATATGGAGAGATTGATAAGGTTATGGTACGATGGAAACAATTGCCTCGTTTGCACCAGAAACTTTAGTAGCTTATACAGAAAAATAATTTGATAAGTAAGTCAAGTGTTTCATATTGAAATCTCTAACTCAGATAAAGTTCGGTTTTTAGCTTTTTGTTACATATTATGTTCATAAGAAAAGGGAATATTGTGATCACACAAGATTCAAGAACTGCCAATTTGGCAAATATAATCTAAATAATCCTCACACCCACGCCAGTTATTGTTCATTCAAAAATTAACACCATGTAATTAGAGTCATAGTTTCGCTTAAGAACTGAAAGGTATCTTCAATGATGATTAAAACTGTGTTTAAGGCAGTCTTCCCAGAAAAACAATAACGACATTTTCATAAAATCATATCTGAAATTTAACAATATTAATTAAGATGATAATGATGAAATTTTATGGTGACATACACATAAACGGTACGAAGATTTTAATGTGTTTTGAAATTTGCTCTATGATGATAAAATCATCACAGGTATATCAGGAATACATATCTTCTCACTCACTTTGGTGATGGACTTGACCAAAAAGTTGTGAAAATATTTTTTTTGTTTTTAATTTCTTTCTAAGTCATACTATATGATATGATAAAAGTAATGAACATTTCAAGCTATGATAACACAGATGACACTTAAAATATGTAAATCTGTGATAATGCTCTGGTATTTTTGTGAACCCTATCTTATCAAATGCATTTTTTTTATCAAAACAAATCTTTATCATACATATTTTAGCTAAGATGATTAATTAATATGATTGCACGTGTCATGATGTCTTCAAGTGTTCTTCAATCATTATACAAAGAGCATGATATATTGATTATGAAATTGGAGGTTTTCACTTAAATTTCAGGAAATATTATTAAAACCGGTCAGTTACTTTTACATATAGCACGTGTTTTAAAATTGAGATTGATTATAGAGATCGATAAAAGTTCGAAAACTTGATTCATTTCACAAATTGTGTAATCATTACACTCTGAATTTTTCAAATGAAATTTTTGCTGAGAGAACTAAAATATTTCTTTAATTTGCATAAATTTATAATTCATTTTTTGATTTATAAAGAATCAGGTTATACGAGCCCCGAAAAATCAAAATATAAATTACTATAATGAATAATCAATAAATTAAAATTAGAACATAATGGATTAAATTATATAATTACGTATATTACAACAATTGCTTATAACAGAAAGTCAATTCAATATTTTTAAATTAATATCAAGAATTATTATTTTAATTATAAAAGTGTTCATATTCTTCACAAAAAGATATTATAATAACAATTTTAATTAAAACAATTTAGTAACTATTTAACTTAAAGGAACATCTTTTGTACAAGTTTGAAAAGAAAAGATAAATCAATTTTCGTAAGTAAAATTTGAATTAGTATACATTCACGTTACAAACTTCCTTCATTAATATAATTAAAATTATATTAGATATAAAGCCGACCGATAACTGCCGGGTTAGTGCTCCTGACTCCTAAGCTGTGGGTTCCGGTTCGCGCATGAATGTTTCTTTCTTTCTCTATTCTCTGTGTTTCTCTGTCCTTTCTTCTTTAATCACATATGAATGTGTCTCACTCTATAAAATAGTTTTGTGGTGGTATGGCGCGGGCAACGCTACTTGTCTCCGTGACTTGGTTCGCAGGTGCCCGCTGGGTATCAACTAATGGGTAGTAGTTTCTGGCTTTGTTTTGGCATAGGGTTCGTCACCCAAGTGGCTGGAAAAAAATTGGAAAAGAATATTACACATAAGTATTTACAAATTCATTCCACAAAATTAAATTGGCAATAAAGACAGTAATTTTTCGAATAAAATTTAAAAATAATATTATTCCACATAGGTATATGCTTTTTGAAAATTCATTTTATTATCGCCCATTTCTTTCATTAAAAATATCTTATAATTTATCAGATGTTTTTATTTTACCACCAATATACTTCAGTATTTATAAGTTATAATACTATATGTATTAGATTAATTATATATCAGTAACAAAGACGTGCTTAGAAATAAAATAAAAAAGTAATTTTGATCAAATGCACATCCATCAATTTCCAGTGTAATAACGAAAGTTTATAATAGGGATCATTCCATTACCGAAGCCGTCATCTATCACATTTGGCAAAAGATAAAGTACGTCATGATCGTCATTAATCACTTAATTCATAATATATAATAGTTGAAGACGTTAGAAGATGTTATGAGTAAAGATAATACTGTGAGGGTGTAATTATGAAAGGAAATGCGTGTACTTTCTCAAGATACGTATGATTAAATTTCTGTTTGGGTATCTTTGAAATACTAAGATAAGTGATATTATCTCTCAATTATGGTAGATATACGATTGCATTGCATTTAATGGAACATTATGTACTTAGAATAATGTTATACATTCCCCTAAAGGGTGATTTAAATAAGTGACAAATGGGAAATAGTTTTTCAAATCTCAAACTTTCTGAAATATGTCTTAATTCTTCAATTTTGAAAGAAAAATAGTTTTGATTTCAAAATGCTTTTAAAGTATGAAACATTTTAAAATAAACATTTAGGAGCATTTTGTTTCTTGTATTGCTAATTTAATGGCATTCTTTTGTTTATATATGCTCTAATTTTATAATACTTAAATTATATAAAAGCATTTAATTTATTAATTAATAGTCTAATTATGAAATAAAGTGAAAAATAGTACTATATAGGCATGAGTTGATTTATTGTATTACTTGTACGCAATAAAAATCCGGATGATTGTCATCGTGTCCAGAAAATTAAACGAATCTATGACTGTCAATGGCCAGCTTCACTGCATTCTTTGAGAAGAAAATATGAATTTTATAGTTATAAAGTGTAAAATTTACATATAAATGATGTACAATAAATACTGTAGATTAAAAAGATCCTTTGTTAGTTAACAAGATGTCATATCACAATTGAAATAGGATTTGCATGCAAAATATCCACATAAAAATCTTTATTAATGTTATCCTATACTAACACTATGATATGTAGGTTATAAAATTTAGAACATTTTCTCTAAAGCTGCAACAGGAAAAGGTCTAAGTCAAGCAAGTTTCCTTGTATACTTATTTTCCATTTTAGCTTTAAAAAGTGCATTAGATATAGTGGATTATACAGTAGTGGAACTTTGTGGAATAGGTTGCTGCAAATGTTTGCCTACGCAGATGACACAAATATTGTTATAAAGTCAGAAAAAATCAGTAAAAGTGAATTTTTCAGTATTTTAATTTTCCCTTCACAAAAATGGGCCTTACTGTTAACGAAGACAAAACAAAATTCATGAAAATATCATCATTTATTAAAAGGTATTTTAATCCTATATGCTTGAATGGCTACACCTTAAAAAAGTTTAAAGAATTTAAATGTTTTTCTATAATAATTAATGAAAAAGTATTAATAACAATTAGTTAATTCTACAATAATTAATTAAAGCAGAAATTCATAACAGAAATAAAATGGTCACTAGAGGATTGAAAAGGCTATTAAGATTAAAATTTATCAGCTTCAAAATTAGATGGAAACTTATATAATACCTTTAAGATCTATTTTACTTTATGCTAGAGTAACTTGAACCCTTAATAAAGATACAAAATGAACACTAGACATGTTCAAGAGAAACATTTTCAGAACTTTTTTTATCACTATGCAAGACGAACAACTTTGAAGAGTTAAATACAATTGTGAATTGTTTAGGCCCTATAGACAGCTGCAGATTACACAAACCATTAGTAATAATCGACATGTTTTGAGACAGCTTGACAAAGACAGCTTGACCATGTTTTGAGAAGCCCACACGATAATTCCTTAAAAAAATTTAACATTTAAAAACATGAGGAATCTCGGGAAAAACTAAGACCACTTACAAAATAATTGGATAACACTGGCGGAGAACTATATACCTTAAAAATTGAGTATTAGATAATACTAGATTTTTTGACCCTGAAGGGCACGAGTGGCTGAGGCAGAAAAAGAATGTAAATAGCTGTTGTGCTTGTGAAGAAGGCAATAAAACATTGAAATGGCAAACTTCCTGATGAATTTTAGAAATTTGAATGAATTATTCTATAACGATGATTGTCAAACAAAGCAAATAGCAAAAATGCGCTTTAAAAATTTCATATTTAGTCATAAAGTATAAAATAGATTATATGAATATCTAAAATCATTTTTATGTAAATATCACATTTTTAAATAAACATATTTTCTTATATATATATATATATATATATATAATTACTTATATGAGAAAAATTAATAAGAACATTCTATTTAGACAAATGTGATTCATATTCTTAGAAGAATTCCGCTGAAAATAAACCTTATTTATGTGGAGCTTAATCCACACACGAACAGTATGAGAACTTATTAATGTCTCATTATATTTATGGAATCTCCTTCTATTATACTAAATCACATACGTATCAACTATGAATTTAACATTCTTAACATTAATTGAAAGAAAAACACTTGATATTCATCAAAAATATGTGTGGTTTCGACTCGAAGTTTTGTGAGCTGTATGGAAAGTAAATGCATTTTATTTATTGAAAACTTAATGTCAACAAAATTACTGTTCAAATTGTTTCTCTTGGTGATTTCTCAAAGGCAACCACCAATCACTTGAATAATTTTTTCACTAAATCGTTAAGCAACTTGATATTGTATAAGTGTTTTGTTTCTTCATAGGTTACATTTCTAACATTTTTTTTAAAAAAATTGTTACAAAAAGTAAATTGTATATTGTTTAGTTAGATATTTGGATCATTACATTTTTAAACATAGTTTAATCATATCATATGCATTTTGCTTTTAAAATATTTAAATGTTTTTAGAATAATATAAGTTTATTTACCAACAAATAAAAGCTTCCTGTCATAATCATCGAAATATTGAAATGATCTTCAATATTACTCAAAATTATTTATCTTCAAGTTGGAGGTTAACTATAATACCTATAATTTAAGTATTAGCTGTTTCAAACTTTGGTACAAACATGGAAGGGGGAGTACAGAACAGGATTAAGACCCAGAATTATCCATAAAAGCATGAATTGAAATTAACAGAATGTTGTATATGAATTCTCAATATTGAAATCTACGGTTTCTCATTGTAAAAGCTAGCTACATCCAATAATCATGAACCGTTTCACACAGATCTGATGAACAAATTTTTAATGCTAATGCTAATTTGTGGGTAAACATAGAGCCATAAGCTTTCCCTGGTTTAATATCTTATCACCTCGACTGAAACTTTATAAGAATCTCATATTTGCTTGGCAATAAAGGATTCTCTGTACAAAGGAAATTCAAGATTCCATCCTTACTTCTTGACATTGGGTACTTTAAGGAAAGCTTAATAATGTCCTTGCAAATATTTTCCGTAAAATGTAATTTTTAACAACATGAAATTTCCTCTTCTCACACTTTAATTATATTGGGCATAAAGATTTCATCAAGTAACTACCCGAATTACCAGATTTTTCTTTTTTTGATTATATATTCTAAAATGCGCTAAGATTTTGTGCATTTCAAGCTAATAGGTACCGACGTGTTTCCTAAGAGTAATAATACCGTTGCCTGACTTTAAAGAGAAAATTATCTTGATGTTCTGATAACAAGAGTCATTGTAACTGCAGATATGGTACAGGTATCATCAATATTCAAGAAGATGTGTATAAGCGCTTAACTTGCAGTATTGAATAATAGCATATATATTTGAGACAACATTCAACTAGGGAACTTTAAACTAGATGTTTTAAAATAGTTTGTGTGTGTGTGTGTGTGTATGTGTCTCTCTGTGTGTGTGTGTCTGTGTGTGTGTGTGTCTGTGTGTGTGTGTGTCTGTGTGTGTGTGTGTGTCTGTGTGTGTGTATGTGTCTCTGTGTGTGTATGTGTGTCTGTCTGTGTGTGTGTGTGTGTGCGTGCAGGATTAACTTTAATTACTTTACATGACAATATCACGTGTAACATTGAGCAATATGAAAAATAATATCGAAAGTTTTGTTTGCCTCAGCAATTGAGGAACTTTTCTTTAGCTTTCATTGTCAATGCATTTATAAAATTATAGATAAACCATAATATTGACTAAACATCTATAGATTCATCTATAAAAAGATTCAAATTATCTTATAAATGTATATAGAAAAGTCACAATTATTTCGTAAGATAATTTTAAGTTGAATGATTCACATATAAAATATTTTGTGATTAATTTAATTAGTTGAGAGAGATATAAAAGTTGCTGTAGAAAAAGATCAGATAAATAATTGTAAGAAAAGAAAACAAATTAAAATTTGATATATGTAGTGTTGAAAAATATTTTTTATATTGGCGTTTATACTATTGAACATTCACAATATTTCATAATAGTTTCCTTACCTACTATATAAATTAAATGTGAAATATAATAAAATGATCTTATAAATTAATAAAAAAATATACTCTCATTCTTAAAATGTATGCAAAATTGGCTATATAGTTCCATATTTTATGTTAATCTTTTTCAATAATACAAATAGAAGTCACAAATGCTACGATATAATAAATTCATTATATCATATTCACACTTCATATTTCTAATGTAATTTTCATTTAGTTTTTCTTGTTATGTTAATCTTTTTCAATAATACAAACAAATGTCACATAACAAGAAAAACTAAATGAAAATTACATTAGAAATATGAAGTGAATATCATATAATGAATTTATTATATCGTAGCAATTAGGCTGAGCATTCAATGGTAATTTTTTAATATATATGAATTGTTATCATATTAATTCTTATATAGATGAAATTCATACTCGGCATAGATACTAGTGATCCGTATTTGAATAAGAAATTGAAATTCCTCACATAGTTTTGTATACTCTCCGTACTTGTTGAATATATGGCATACTTTATTTGAATATATCTTACTTTTAAAATTAAAAAACATCTTGACTTGTGTGCATTAAGACCAAGAAACTTTGTAAACTCAATCTAGTCCTTGAAAACCTTAATTTTATCATGAAGCGTAAAACTTCTCGTCGAAGTTCCGAACACTACTGCACCGTGACAGTTATTTTCAATCATGCTTTATAACAAATTACCTTTTCCAACGGGTTATTTGCTGCCGAAAAGCGAAGAAATCCGTGGTTTCTAATTTAGAAAACTAGTCAAGTTCGGTGATTGGTGTACCTTGCGGTTGTAATAAGATTACCGCTCCGGGAATTTACCTTAATTGGTTTTTTTCTCCTTTCGACTTCTACTTTTCCTCCTTTTTACCCTTTTTCTTCTTCTACCTTTGCCCTTCGTTACTGAATCCATGGAAAGAGAAGAATCTTCTCCTGGTTCTCAAACTTATAGTGAATTTACTGAGGCGTTAAACGAATAATTTCTGCGGATTGGAAATAATTATTTGAACCTCTAAAACAACAGATTGAGAAGACGATATGGGATACAAACGTATCAGTTATTACAATCATGGTAAACTATTTTTCACTTTAATTTTCACATCTTAATAAATCATATTTTGGATTAGTATAAGAAATTCATGATTATGATGTTATTTAAAATTAAAGAATGTGTGTGATATCTCAGTACTTAATGCATTATTTCTTACAATGACAGTAAGAATTTCTAATGGATAATTAGATTTATAAAACTGTGAAAAATATGCGAAAAAATTTATTCAAATTTAATTACAATATAATGTGGGAGAGACTATTATTAAAAGTCTAAATGTATATTTACATATTTACTATCTTATTGAAATATTTATTATTGTTATAGATTTCTTGCCTCAAATTTTGTGCATGTCAATGCATGAGTAGAGAGAGATTACTTAAAGTAAGATCCTTATGTTGAGAAAATTAGAACAAAATAAGAACCTAATTAATCCCTTATAAAAATAATCGTTATAATTAATTTAAATTATTGTATATTTAATTTAAATTCTTGTATATTTAATCAATATAAAATGGTTTTTAAAAGAAAATATTATTTTTTTGTCTCAAATTTACGAAATCAATTTAGATAAAATTAGAAAAAAAACTTTGATAAGCTCTTAATGTAATAAATTGCAATTATTTAAGTTTAAAAAGGGAAGTAGTAAAACAATGACAATTGTAGAATATTTAAAGCGAGATCCTTATTTTGAGAAAATCGGAACAAAATAAGAACCTAATTAATCCCTTATAAAAATAATCGTTATAATTTGAAAATCAAATATATTATTCTAAAATGATATTTGACATAATGCATTTCAATAATTATAATCATTTTTAGTATTACTGTAATGAAAAATTAGTTTTATGAAAACCAGGCTCTTGTAAAATATTAAAGAAATTAAAAGTTACTATAATATTCTGAAAAGAAAAACATGAAATTTTTTGATAAATAAATTATGAATTGTTTTCTCCAATAAGTAATGAAGGATAATTTCTAAATTATAAATACCTACCATCATTTCATCCATGCCATTTTATGGGAAATACGATAGAAAGGAAATGTTTTGATATTCTTATAAATTTTCCTCATGAAATTTTTATTAAAATCGTTACTCATGTATTTAGTAATCATTTTTAATATTGTCTTATAAGTTTTTCATTGTTTATTCTGTTTGAGTGAATCATATTTTCATTAAATGTAATTATTATATTGCTAAAATGAAAGCTTTGAAATTTACGACCAAATGCTGCATGAATATTTATTTCCTTTTCATATCTGAGTCTTATCATTTATTTTAGACAAAACATGCCACAATACTTTATCCATATAAAGGTATATTATTCCCAAGTTCTTTATGACTCCCAACTCTCTCGTCAATTTTCCCCTAAAATATTCTCAGCTATTTTGCCTCACCAACAATTCATCATCGTCATCATCATTACCTAGGGACTTTCATGCAACAGATCTCCCTACCGTTGTGAAAAGCAATGCGATGAAAATCTGCGAAGACTAAAACCCATATCATGTATTTTTCTGAAACACACCGTATGAGAGCATTTTCCTTTTCTTTTTTAAGTTAGACTTTTCTAAAGAAACCCTTACTCTCCACTGCGCATGAGAATTTATCTTCTTGTTTTCTGTTAGTATTTTTTACACCATCCTTTCCTTTCAGTACCTTTAAGTTCTTGCTCACGGACTTTTCAGGTGATTTAGGAGTTCTTCGGGGAGAGAATTTTTGGGGAAAAACAGACATTACTTTCCCTTTCGGAGGGATTCTGTGCTTCCTCTTATCACATGAAGTTTCTGAAAGTATAGGAGAGAAAATATCGATAAACAAAAGTTTAACGGTATAAATAACTGATATTAGCTTGGAATCCAGACTTATATTGTGATATTCGCTATAATTTAAAGTACATTACAGCTAATGGAAACAATTTAAAGGTGATACATTGGAAATTTACAGGTTAAAAAGTATTCATCAATTATAAAGATGATAACTATATTTTTTGGTTAAATATACCATACTCATAGTAGTTATATATATTTGTTTATCTATCAAACTACCAATTTTTACTGTTTTATTTCCAAAAATAAATAATCTAATTGTGTAGATCAAATCCAAAACTTATATTATAATGTTTACATTTTAGTGGACATAATAGATTCATATTAATAGAATATTTAAAAGTTAGCATTTTTAAAGTTAGTATTTTTAAAAGTTAGCTATTATCATATTATATTTTTAGATTATTGAAATGAATGCTTAATGAAATATTATATGTAAAAAGAGTGTAAAAGAACATTAGAATTCTGAACTGAAAAATAGTTAATGAGCTTTCATGTAGAAGAAATTAATACCACACTTGTAAATTTAGTTTTGGAATGTTAAAAAAATTTTTATTTAATTAAAAAATTCTAATAGTAATTTTTAAGCTGATTGAAATACAGCTCATTTAATTATTGTGCATTGAATTTTAAATATATTTAATATAATATTAGTAAAGAAACTTAATTTTTTACATTTCAATCAACGCTGAATATGCAAAGTTTTATTAAATCATATATATATATATATATATATATATATATATATATATATATATATATATATATATATATATATATATATATAAATTTAATTAACCAATAAATATTTAATTAATATAAATAATTAATTAATGTATATGGATTTATCATTAATCATATGTAGGCATTAATGTATGTAAGTATAATTTGCAAACATAAGTATGAGTCCAAAGATGTCCTTATTGAGAAATAATTTGGACACGAAAATCAGTATTGGTTAGGCTCTTGTAGGTTACATATTCAGATATAAATTCTAGGTATCAAAATCAAGTGATTTTTTTTGTTGGAAATGCAGTGAGAATATAGTGTAATGTTCAAAAAATGGACTCAATGGCAAATAAAAAGTTCTGTTTACATGTAAATGCAGGCTATTTACTGAAGAATATTTATATACAGAAATAATTTTATAGAAATCAAATTATGAGCATTTATTAGTGTATATTATAGAAAAATTTTCAGTCTGCTTGACATGAATGAACCAAATTGTTTTGCAAATGCTGAATTTATCTTTATCTTTTTCACCCATGCAAAATTTTTCTAGTGACAAGTTGATGACAGTAAGAATGTTAAGTATACATACTTACGTATCAAACTTATCTTTTGTGGATCCATACAGATTTCTTTGATTTAACCAGTTCCTCTTCAAATTTGTTAGTTTGCCACACTCTATAAATATTCATTTCATGTTCTTAAATTATTCATTTATGTTTGATATATATACTTATGTATAAATTTCATAGATACAGGAATATCATACTACCTTTGTTTTATTCAATGCATTTTTAAGTTCCAAATTTAGGTATTTTATGTTCAAGTATACATATATATATAATTAATTAACCAATAACAATTAATTATGTGGGTCCATTATATTCCAAGATAGCAAGATGTAATTGATTTTGCAGAGTACAAAATAAATTATTTTAGCTCCTTCAATATATATTAATCAAATAGCTAACGATGTCTGGGTCGATATGCATCAGTAACTTCTAGCATTGCTTTGTGGACACATTTTTTTACATAAAAAAACATCCTGAAAAAATACTTTTACTTCCCCCAAATTTGTGCAGCCTCAAGTAATGCAATTAAAATTTTTTGGCCGTAAACTTTTTCTGAATATTTTACTAATAACATCATTTAATTTCATTTTTAAAATACATTTTTAATTCATTAAATACATGAATAAAAATAAACAATTTCTTAGTGATAAGTTAAAATTTTTATTAATAACAACTACAAGTTAAGTAATATGTATCCACTTAGAAAGCCTTTTGTATGAGAAAATATGTTTGATTAATACACTGTTAAGCAAATGGTTTATTTGAAATATATATTTATATATATTAGACAAAAAATCGTTTCTTTTGTAAAGCTTAATAACTCTACATTGTTAAACATTTTAAATAATTTAAGTTTAAAATTAATTGATCTATCAGCATAAAATATCTTAGAAATCACATAAGAACTGAAGTTGAACCAGTTCCAATTTTATAAATGACATAAAAAATAACTTGAAACTTGATTCTATGCACAGGTGAGTATATTTTTGTAATATTTTATTGATGCGAACTGCAACAACGAGATACCATTCCATTTTTATAATTTCCTTTTTTCCTTTGTAAGGCAAAATAAGGCAAAATTTATTTTCAAGTTATAAATTAAGCAAAAATATGTTTTTGGGAACATAGTTCAATTAAAAGTACATAAATACATCTAGGGTCTGTTGAAAAAAAAATAGTTTTTATGGTTCCATAGGAGAAAATAATTACTAATAGTTTTCTAAACATACATATTTTAAGGTTTATATGTTTAAATTAGTAAAATATGCAATTTTAAAAAGAAAACAAAGTCGTCACTTCACTTTAATCATTTGTCTGTATTGAAAGAAATCCATTCATATCAATATATAATTCAATTATTGTCAAATAATATTCAATTATATTCAATCAATTATTATTCAATTCTTAATAATCACTCAATCATTGGCATTTTGAGACTTAATAAGTTTAAAGAATAATTAAAAAGTATTCCAAAAGTAATCAAACATTTTATGCTCTGAATCTCTTCAGAAAAGATACATGCTCTCAAATGTAATAACGAATATGATTAAATCTTCAAAACTATGGTCTTTGATGAACTCCATTTCATCATTTCTATTTAGAAGTAAGATGCACACACAAAATCCTATTTTTAGATACCTATGGATCCCCAAATAATACAAAATCGATTCCTTTTTCATTCGATCATTATTACAGGGGAAAATCATTGTCATGAAAATTTACCATCTTGGTCACTATTTCATTAAATGAATGACTTTCCATCAATTTATAAAATATTCTAACCATCGCGAAGGATTCAGTAAACACCATAAATACAGAAATAATCCATTTTGCCTTCATAGAATCTGCGTTGATATCACATTGTTCATAAACACGTTACAATGATACTTTATTAAGAAACATCTTTCTGTACTTATGGTCCGAAGTGCATTTAGCTACGCATAGGATGAATAAACATATGGGTCCTTAATATATGAAAAGATAGCAATAAAAGAAAAAAAAAGAAAAATTTTTATGGTATGAGAAAATATATTCGTCATTAACCAGGTATGGAATACTTGACTGGTTATTAAATTTAAACTAAATACTTGGCTCTTAAGTATTTTTTTATATTTTTAAAATGTTTTATACTAACGTTACAGGCATATTTTGTTACATCATTAAACTATAAATATATGAAAGTGTAAAATATAAAATATTTCTTATCATTATATTACAAAAAACTGAGAAGTTGAAAACTTTGAAACTACTTTTTTATCAATAAAAATAATAACTACATCATTTACAAAGCACATACATTTGAGTTATCATAAGTTTCTTTCAGTAAATTAGGCAGCAAGTTATTAAATAATGTTTGTTAATTTTAATCCTTCTTCATCATAAATATTTTAAGATGCTGAAAGCTTCCTTGAACTCTATAAAATATATTTCCACTGTTTGTTCATTCTGTCTGTGGAGTTTATTATCCAAAATCCTTAACAAAATATAAGCATAAGAAACTAGAGTTTTGATTCTAAGTTTAGACACGTGCGCCTCATAAACTCAACCTTTCCAGAGGCTGAAACATATTTCCATAATAATCACCATTATGCTCAATGGTTTAGATAACGTTGCACTTTCTTTACGAGCTCATATCAAAGTAAAACAATAAATATGGTTAAAGCCATTAAACATCATTAAAATAAGAATATAAAATTGTTTCACTTCTTTAGTTTTGATGGACGAAATTGAAATTGAACAAACCTTTACATCAAGCGCTCGATTTTATGGAACACAGCTAAGTGTACAGTATATAATGCTTTGATACGCCTGTGCGAAGTCTTTAAAATTTATTATTCGCATTTCATCAGACTTCAAAAATATCAACAATAATGCTTAGTTAAGTCAAAATAATTGAACATCTTAGAGTCATCAGAAAGTACTGTGGTATTTTTAACAAAATAGTATAGTATTTCACCGTAACTGATAATATAAACTATTAGAATCTCAGTCATTTTTGTGCATATTGATTCATCAATTGATTCTAAATTTTAAATTACATTAAAAATTTCTCCTAGACTTACGGGACATATATATTTTCAATTTTTAGTTTTGATTTTAGAAATATTTTCACTAACAGATTGATTGCAGTGATAAATAATCACTAACCGTTTATTAGTTTTAAATACGATATTATAAGTTTGACAAATTTAATATAAATTATTTACAACTAACAATGCTCAAATGGTTCCTATTTACTGTTATTTTGTTTGAATAACTTTTCTAAAATTAAAATTTGAATTAATAAAAATTCCTTATGATACAAAATTCGAAAAATACATGTGAATTGGAAAGCACTGCTTCAGAGAGGTTAGTGTTCTGGCTTTTCGGTTAATTGTTTATGGATTGTATACCTGATTCTTCGGTTATTATTTGTGATTCGGAATAAAATTTAAACTGTAATTCCTAGTCTTATTAATTCTCTTGGGCAAGAAATTACTGTTGGGAGAAATACTAGCACTTTAATTGATTTGAAGAAGTGCAATTTTTCTGAAGGATATTACATACTATTTAATAGAGAAAATTTATCTTCTTAAAACAATCATATCTTAAGTTAATTAGTTGATAAGTATATTTATAATATAACTAAGTTTATAATACTATCTTTTTTAAGTTGTATTTGAATCTACAATTTACAAAATCTGCGTGATCTTAGCATCAAATAGTTTGAAAATCAACATTTTATGGTATTCCTTCCAATTATAAGAAATTAAAAGAAATTTTAAATCAGTACTATTTAATGAAAATGTTGATTTTTTCATTTATTACAGTAATGAATTTGTGCTTACGTTTTTAATATTCCCAATCACTAATGTTTTTCACTGCGTTTCTTCAATAAAAATTATTTTTCTATAGAACAAAAATTATTCCAAAGTGACTTTTATGAATTTTAGAAGTTATTTTACTTTCATTACTTTCCAAGATAACATTTGTTTAAGTATTCCTTTAGTAATACATTTAGATAACATTTACTTAACAATTATTCATTCAACAAAAGGTACTATAATGTTTTTGATAGTGTATAAATGTTAAGTATACCATTAGCACTACTCGGCAGCATATCGTTCAGTTTTTATGTGGAAATATTTGTAATGCTGAATTTAAACATTAGTTATCCTATTCTGAAATCAATCTTACATTCAACGGCAGATGTTTTATTCAAAAATAGATGATTGATGTCGCTTAGGTAAATAGCAAGTTTTCTGAAAAATCATTTAGAATATCATTTGGATATAGGCTTCAATTCTTCGTCACTACTAAGCCATATTTAATGATCCGCATAGATAATGTATTCAAATGATACGTAGTTTAAGAACATATAAAACCTTCTGATATTAACTACATTGGATTTTATGTTTGGTATTTTTGTAAGTAAAGAATCTTTCAACATGATTTTTTTTAAAGAATTTAATCATCTGTTAGTCTTATTTATTATTGAAAAGTAATGTATAGAACTATAGCCATTGAAATTTTTTAAGGCATTTAAATAAGTTATTGTATTTTAAAATCAAGATATTGCAAACATTGAAATACATTTTTCTTTAAATATTTCATTTTGCAATTAAATTAGGTTTGTTAAAAGTTGCAATATAAAAATATTTTTAATAAATATCTTTATATGAACGCATATCCAGAAAATCTTTATTATCCCAAATGGTTCTATAAGTTTGTTAATAAATCATTCAAAACTCATAGATTTAAAATAAATGATAGTCTACTTTTTCGTTATTATTAAATAACAGATAAAAAATCCCTTCCATGTTATATATATATATATATATATATATATATATATATATATATATATATATATATATATATATATATATATATATATATATATATGCACACCCATTGGAATGAGTAAAATACTAAATAATTAACAAACTCTAAAGTCCTTCATAATTGATTTCAGAACATGATTACAGAACAGATACATTTAATAAAGTTGCAAGAAATCGCTTAAACATAAGCTCAAAATCAATCTGCAGACTACTTATCACTAAAGTTAGAAAAAAGTCGCATTAACTTAATATTTTATAGGTACTATAATATTAATCTCAAACCATTTTTACGATGTTATATTTTAGTGTTCAACAAAGAAAGTTAAGCTAGTGTCTTTAAGTCAGCATACCAAATATTATTTGCAATGTCTTCTCTTCTAGATGAATTCCTGAACGTAGGACCTGAAATCACTGTTACTTGTTTCACATTTTTTTATTTATTTTGCTCTCTATTGTTACTTCCCTATATATATTTTATAAATTACAAAAGTATACTTCTTCCTCTTCTTTCTTATCCCCTGTTCTGAGTCAGACCAAGTCCATGACATTCTTCGCCTTTAAAGAACATAGGACAGCTTCAGGGCTGTAAAAAAGTAGGCGTCATGAACATGAAAGGGAAAGGGGGGGGCGGCTTCTGTAGGTAGTAGTTACCCTGAGCATCTGAGAAAGGCAGAAGTCGGACTTTGCTCGTTCCCCTGTCTAACATTATTTGGATGAAGTGGAATGGCCTTCAAGTCTTGGGTGGCCCTACCAAGAGTAAACTCCCAACGTACTTCGCCCATTCCATCCAGGGTCACCCCCTCGCCACGGTGAGGCTGTTAAACAGGACATTGAACAAAGCGAAATATATGCTATATAAAATTCTTTATAATATTGATTTTAAAACTTACTATATTACTTTCATTAAATAGGAAATAATGACTTATTTCAGCATGATACTTTACTTGTTCAATTATTAGAAATTATTTAAATAAATGTAAAACAATGCATTAAATTCTTTTTTAATTTGTTATCAAATTCCATTTCTTATGTTAATAAACATATTTTTTTTTTCAATTTATGTATATATGCATTTAAAATTCTCCTGTTGAAATGATTTTGATTACTTTAAAAGGTTTAGTGAATAATTTTAGTCAGTCAAATATTATCTCAATTGTTTTTCTTATCAAGGCGTTATTTGATGGTCCTTCTATAATGCATAATATATTTGTGTGGGTGTCTTTTTAAAAAAGTTAAGAATACTTCAGGAATTATATCACATTTCATTTGAATTTAATATTACTTTTATATTTTGGAATGTTGTTTGAGTTTATATAACATTATCAGATCACTGAATTGCTTAATATTCACTAAAAAAAGAAAAGAAATTGCTTATAGCAATAATTGTTTGATTATGAGTTTTTGTTTGACATATGAAAGGTTCAGAAGTAATGAAACTATTTATATCCATTCAGTTTTCTTTCATAACTTATACATACATTTAAAAAAAAATTTAAAAAAACGAATGTATCATTCAATCTTCAACCTCTTTAAATAAATCTGATTGCATAATTAACAAAATTACTTTAGAATCCTTCAATAATTCTTATAATAAAAATGCATAAGAAGATTAATTTAAAACTAATTTTATAACGTTTTCAATGGTATGCTTTACCATATGTTTTATTAGATAAATTATTAAGAGAATATATGGTTTATGGGGCAATTACGAAAAAAAAAGTGCAAAAAAATATTACTAAACAAATAAACTTTAAACATTCATTTTTTTAAGTTTGTATTCAATTACTTTCTTAATGTCTACTATTTAAAATTGCACCTGTGAGAATCTGAACTCGTCGGTGAAAACTTCCAATGTCTATAGCTGTATGGTCCAAGAAACGTGTTCTCTTACCTAAAATAAGAGGACCCTTCATTGTCTTCCGGTGATATGAACAGACAAATCTTATTCCTTTGCATAGAAATCTGCATAGTGAAAATTGCTTTGCATCACATAAGTGGATAGTGTTTTCTCTGATGTTACAGAGTGATCTAAAACTAATTGTGGAACAAAAAGGCTTCTTCTTATTAGAGCCGAAAGAGCTATATAAGGGTCTTCTGCAAGTTTTATAGCTTGTGTTTTGCCAGGAACATGTCGTCTGGACACAAAAGCTCCAACTTGATATTTATTCCAGAGCCCATGAACCAAACTGCCAAGCAAATTAAGGTACGTAGCGGCACCAGCCTGTGGCATCTCATTTCCCTCCTTCTGATCAGCCGTCTTTCAGAAATTGCCTCTTTGGAATATTGTCAAAAAATCTGCGAACAAAAGTTGAAAATCAACAATAGATGCTCGCTTAATTACGAAAGTCTGATTTTGTGCATTTTTCTCTCACCCATATATACCTATTATTTTATGTCAAAAAAATTGCATCTAACATTTTTGTTAAAATTACAAAAGTCAGATTTTATCGATAATATAAACTATATATTTTATACTTAGCATCTCTCTCTCTCATTTCTTATGGTGAGATTAAAAAAAATATTTTTCCTTAACTTTTTGAGGCCAGTGTAAGTTAAAGTTAAATGTAGTGAAGGAAATTAATATATTTAATTAACTATTGAAGCTAATATTAGGAGAAAGTAATCTACTTAATTTCTATGACTATTATTTATATAAGTAAAATGTATACCTTATATGGCTCTTCTCTAGTTTAATAGTTAGCTTTATTTCATATCAAAAACAATTTTTAATTTTCTATATACTATTCAATAATATTTTGATATATTACTATGTAAAATAATGTCTTATAATTCCTTATAACTGGTAATAACATATTGAGAATTGTGGCATTACGCAGAGCTCTAATCCTTAAAGTAAACTTGGAAATTTATTTTACGTTATTTAAAAAATTATTATCATTTTATATTTTCGGTATACAGTCGACTCGATTATTTTCAGTCATGCAAATTTTAAAAATATTTCTAAATTATTTTGCTCTAATGAGCTTATACAATGGTTACAATTAATTGTTTTAGCTATAGTAATGAAACTTTAGATTTATTTATCAATATTGAAAAGTGATGACTTGTATTTATATTTTTGATAAAGTTCATTGATTTAATCTTAAAGTTAAAAAACTAATATACTGGAACCTTAATATTTACTTAAAAAAATTATAGGAATGTTATATTTAATGTGAATCGAATCACATCAACAATATAAACTATATTTTAAAATTTGCTAGAAATTAAATAAAACAAAAAAATTAACAATTTTATATAAAGACAGTGATATTTCAGTCAATTTTATTTTAAATATGTAGGAAGTAGGGGATTGCTTGTAGGACCCCGAAGTAGTGTGCGTAATTTTTTAGACTACAAAAAATGGGCAACCTAAGCATTGAAGTTCTTACAAAAATCACGAAACACCTACATTTACTTTAAATATAGATTAAGTTTATATTTATGTCATAATTTCTAAACTTTAATTTTTTTTTGCATTTAACTCTTAATTTTTGAAATTGCTTTTGGCAACTTGGCAACCTTACCTATAACCCAATTTAATAAATAGGTTTTGATTTGTATCTGTATTCGTATGAATGTCTTTTGATGTATTGCTTTGTTTCCTCTTTTTAATATGGCTTTGTATACACTATTTTGCTATTAGAATGAACATACAGTTTGCTAGATTGAAATTAAAAAAAATTCAAATTTGTTACGTTTTAAAAAAATTAAATTAATATTATTTAAAATACTGAATTATTAAAAAAATTTAAAATATAAAGAACTTTATATGAGTGGTTTCTTAAGTACTGAAATTAAATATTATCATTTCAATCATATTTCTAACCAATATCTGACCATCAAATCTTTTTTTTTGTATATATTAGTACTGGAATTTATATATATATATATATTTATATATATATATATATATAAATATATATATATATAAATATATATATATAAATATATATATATATATATATATATATATATATATATATATATATATATATATATATATATATATATATATATATATATATATATATATATATATATATATATATATATATATATATATATATATATATATATATATATATATATATATATATATATATATATATATATATATATATATATATATATATATATATATATATATATATATATATATATATATATATATATATCACATTTTTAATCAGCATCTGTCTATCAAACTTCATTTCTCAATATTCTTTTCTCATTTTGTTTAATAAAATTAGAAATTAATTTTTTTTCAAATCGTAATTATAGTAAAAATGTTCCCTTGGTCTTAATTATAATCTTTAGGAAGGTTGCTTAATTGGTAGTCTAGATTCATTTGATTTTTAAATGAAAGTAACTCAGAGATTTAATTTATATTTGATATTAAAAACTATTAATCATTTATAAAAAGAAAATTATAAATTATTTGAAATGTCACGATGAATATTATTTTTATTCATATAAAAATAAAACAAAATTTTAATTTATTGTTAATTACGGATGCATTATATTATCCTCCCTGACGTCTCCATTGCATAGTTATAGTTTATACTGTGATGTTTATTAGTATGTTTCCTTAACAAAAATAAGAAAAAACTTGAACATAGTAAAATACGTATAAGTAATTATAAATGATATTTAGTAATAGTCGATAATTTATCAGACGAAGTATTTTAATTTTTTTTGTACTAAGCCTTTTATTTGATAGCAAATTCTACCTCATTGTCTCTAATCAACAATAGATTAAAACTTTCATAAATATCTCGATAAATAACAATATTGATTACGTGGTTCCTTACATTTCACTGAATCACTGAATCACTGCTGAATCACTGAATCTTATGAACATACCGTATCCGTTTAGAAAATATTATTCATTGCTTACTCTAAAAAGCTAAGCTTTCCATCCAAAATAAAATGTGTGTTTCATGAATTTAGCTACTCAGCATGGTTAACTTATTCTTTTATGTTAATAGCGATATACCAGATAGATTTGTAACTTCGCCTTCTTACTCATAAGAGAACTAAGCTGGCGAAGCACTTCTTTATGGAACTAAGAACAATATTTAATGTAAGGAATATCTTTACTTGCAATTGATAAACAACATATTCAAGAAATGCAACATTTTTCAACTCACAAATATAAACTATGCAGCCTCCTGATTAGGAAATGAGCATATTTTGATAATTTTTCTCTAACAAATAAACTGACTTTACATTTTCATTAATCTTTTTAGTTATTTTACATGCATATAAGCTTTAAAGTATGTTTATAATTATCTTTATTTTTATCATTATCTTTATTTTATTCTTCAACATTGTTACCAATTCAATTCTTAAACCTAATTTCAATAATTTCAGAAACTTAAAGTGTAATATCAGCTACATTCCAATATAATTGCTGCTAATAGGTATAGGTGTAATTTTCACACTTATTTTAGTTATTCAATTTAAACTCATCCTATTGTGAGTATGTAGATACGCGCAAGGGAATAAACCCAGGAGGAGAGCTCACATCTAGTAAGATTTCTTCCCTGGCAAAAACTGATTTCAATAAGCTTATGAAAATTCCTACCAACCCTCTATGGTACTTCACCAAAAAACCGGGTGAAACCTTCAATCTTAGACCAAGATCTTACCAAACTGACTTTCCCTGCTATCTGAGGGAACACACGAGAGGAATCACATTCCAGCAGGGGCAAAGGACATTTTCAGACTGTCCTTCGCGTTCCGTCAATATGGCCTCCCCTGGGCATATCTTAACCTGCCTAAATTAAAAAAAAAAAAAAAAAAAAAAAAAAAAAAAAAACGATGTCTCTCTCTCTCTATATATATATATAAATATGTATATAAATCCCCACAAATATATATATGTGTGTGTGTGTGTGTAGAGATAAGTAACAACAACAGATACACGCAAATAATATCACCCTCTCTCTCCATATATATATATATATATATATATATATATATATATATGTTTATAAATCCCCACAAATATATATATATATATATATATATATATATATATATATATATGGTTGTGTGTGTGTGTGTGTGTTGTGTGTATGTGTGTGTGTGTGTGTTGTGTGTATGTGTGTGTGTGTTAAATTATTTTGAGATACTAAAGTATTACTAGATAATATTGGTACATTAATTTAAATGTTCTTACTCTTTTTCACGACACATTATAGTTTAATTTCAAACATTAACTTATAAACATATTTGTTCAAAGTCAGATATAGAAGCATAAATTACAAGCATTTGTACATAAATTAAGATTAATTTTGTTTAAAATATTAAAATAATTTATTAACACATTTTACCTTTCTGGATTATGAATGTTATAATACTTCTTGAATTACTTTATTGACGAATTTCTCGTACAGATTTAATATAAGTATATTTCAAATACTGATCTTCAAAGATGATTCTTTCCTTTTGTCGAGATGAAATATATTGTTCCTAATATCAGTGCTTCTTAATTTACAAAATGATAGTATTAATGTTTTTATGGAGAAAATTTATTTTTAAAATACAGAAAAGTTTTTCAAATACATGTGAAAAATTCTGTGTAGGGTATAAGCTGATATATTTCATATTAAAATTTCCCAAATCTTATATTTTAGAGGATTAAGCTTTCTTGCTCAATACAAAACAACACGTTATGAATATTTATCATTATCGTTATGAATATTTATCATTATCGTTATGAATATTTACCACGTTATGAATATTCATTGCAAAGGAAAATGTACTGTCTGCCATTCAGTCCAACTATTCTAAAAACATTTTAAATTTTTAAAAAGGAATAAAAGTCATAATATACAACATTATAATATTAATTGAATTTATATTATTTTACTTAATGCTTACAAATGTAATTTGGCATACTTTCCATCCAACATCAAAAAAATAATTTATGGGTTGTCATAAATATTTATTCATTTTAGTCCACATATTTAAAAAAGACACATCAATCAATTTAAATCACATATTTATTTTTGACAAATATACTACATTTAAAATTTTTAATAATTTAATTTATTTACTTAAAAGAATAGTGTAAATAAAAGTATTTGCATTTTGTGTAATTAAATTTACAACAATCTTACATTCTGAATTAAATCTTGAATATCAATCATATTTTCTAATAATGGAGATAATAAATATTTTTAGTAATGTAATTCTATATTATTTTCTTAATGAAATAAAAACAATTTTTTAAAGAAGGACATCTTGTTAAGGAGATTTTTCATTATACATCTTCCTATTAGATTTTTATCAAAAATAAGCAAAAGAAATTCAATTTCTTCATAAATAAGCAAAATAAATCTTCATGAAGGGCAGTATCTTTCCTTTACATTTTTAGAAAAATCGGTGCAACACAAAATTAGATTTTTGAGAATTCATATTTTTGAAATATTTTTATGTTATTAAACAATATATTTGCGCTCAGCTAGGAAGAAGAATCAATCATGGAAGTAATTCGTGTTTATGCGGGTACTGCTTGAAGCATTGAGGAGAAACAGAATTTAAGGATGGAAGAAATATCTTAAGAGAAATTTTGTAGCAGACACATGTTCAATTATTATCATATCGCTAGAATAAATATTTGATTACATATATTGCATCCACATTCGTATTTCTCAGAATTACTATTATTATATTGCAAGTCTGGTTTCTTACGTAATTCGAAAATTGTTGTGCATATAGATTTAGATAATCTGAAGAATTCTAGAAATATAATGCGAATTCAATTGTGATTTGAGTATTTATTGAAAAACGTGATTTTATTTATGCACAAAATAAGCATGAATTTTTTTAACCTTTATTCACCAATATTTATTGAAATAATTTAAAATCATATAAATTGAAATTTTGAAAACTATGTTTTTTGTTTTACGCAAGAATAGGGTATGATAGTAATTTCCAAAATTAAAATTAATAAAAATGACTCCAGATGTTTGATAAGAGGTATTTAAATATTTATTTAAGCTTCGAAAGCATTGGGAATTATATATTTTATGAAACTATTAAGTAAATGCATATTTAAGCGTTTTTGAAAGCAAAATGGTATAGCAAACATTTAATACAGTCATTAGGTGTTAAAATTTTATTTCCTGCATATTATTCTACTGTGTAAGGCTTAGTTTTAGAATAATGAAAAAGTTTTAAATTTTTGAATATATTTAAAATATCACGATTGTTGTTCACTAATATATTGAATATTAATCATTAACAAAACAGTTTTCATGTTTAATATTTAATTATTTAATAATTTACAGGAAGCCTTTACGCTCAATATTAATTTAATGTGGAAGATTTAATTTAACATAGTATGCTATTCTTAAATTACAATTTCTAAAATTATATTATTTTATTTGAAATCACGTCTAATAAATTAACAAAAATTAGATTATCCTGTTGTGAAAATGTTTAATCATTTATTTTTAAATATTAAAATGATGAAAAAGAAAATATCGCTTAGTACTTATCACATAATATTTAAAAACCAATATGTAGTTCTGTTATAATATTTAAGAAAGTATAAAAATTTAATCGAAAATAATAATTTCATTTTCTAAATGGTAATGCAACAAATCTTTAAATAGATATAAGATATTAAATGTATAACAATTGCTCTTCCTTATAATTATATATTTTGACTTGTATCAAGTTTAAAATAATGTGTAATAAATTCCAAAAAAATCGAACAGTTTTATTAATATAAAAAGTGTTATTAAAATTATTTAGTTGATTCTTTTTATTTATTGTAATAAAATATTAAGAAACTAAGTTAAATAACTGAATGAAAAATTATTCTAGATTCTTATTTTACAATTGCATTTTTTAGGATTTAAATTTCTATGGAGTTTAATTATGCAAGTGGTTACTATTTACTGTAGCATGGGAATTTTCAGTCTACCTCTGATATAATGATTTTTTTTCCTTAAAACGTAGTAATGCATTTATATGTCTCTACAACTATTTCAAATATTTTGTCATCACACACTTACTTATCTTGTATCTCGTCAGATGTGCGTAGCAGACACAAGACGAAAAGGACATGTCGATAATAAAACGACAAAATATAGGGAAAGAATCTGCAATTGCATCCTTCCCTCTATCCAGCTGTGTTTTTATGACTCTAAGAACATCTCCGCATGGAAATACCGAAGCATTACCTATGGAACTGTGTCAATATGCGAATCGATCGTCCGCTGCCTCTAGGAATCCCTATTCGCTCCTCTGCATCTTCTTTTTTTTTGCTCCATCCCTTCCTTTCGCTTTTTGCCTGTCTCTTTTCTGTTTTTGTTTCATCATCTGGACCCTGTTGTTTGGATTACTCGACTTCATCGACTCGGTATCCACAGGAGGATTATTAACCGAGTTGCGTCCCTCAGCTTAGGGAAAAAGATCCCGGATGGAAATTCGGGTAGGAGATGATAATTCCTGCATTGAGCCGGCAATGTAATAAGAAAAGAGAGAATGGTATCGTGATGAACGCGATTATCTCTGTTCCGTTGTACAAATATAATCTGCGGTCTTCACTACTTGTGCGTGGTCTATTTACAGAAAGATTCAAGCAAGCTATTATTTTCTGTTTATCGGGAAATTGTTTCCATTCTTAGAAAATGAAAGAGATTAAGTTACCGCTCTCGACATTTTTAGTAAATATCTATTAACTGGCTAATAGTGTCAGTTTCATAGAATAAATCATATTGGTAAAATTTTTGAATACCTTTGAAAATGACTAAATAACTAACAATGTCAGTTTATGACAAATCATATTTTAAACTTTCAAAATAATTTTGCAAAGTAAAAAATATATTTCAATATGTGCATTGTATGAAAAGTATACATCTAATTCGATTTAGCACATTTCTTTAGATATAGTTCAAATATGATTTATCTTTAAATTTTTAAGTAAATGATTGTTGAGAAAAACTAGGTTGTTAAATTTTATGTTGTAGCTATGCAGTTTCTTAAAACTTTTATCAAAATAAAAAATAATACTTTCAAATGATTCATTATTATTTTATTAGTTTAATATTAAAATAGTATTAAAATTAATAATATTATATAAATTGCCGATTTAATTTCATGAAAATTAATTGCATGATGCATCTAATATTTCTGTGAGAAAGTGAATTTATCATTTTAATTATATTAATTTTATCGATTAATGGAACGAGAAAAAATACTAAATATCTAGAGTGTTAAAACTTGAATAAAATTTAATTTTCTTTTTTTAATTTTCTTATAAAGTAAATTATATATAGTTAAAAGTATTCTGAGATGGAACAACTTTTCTCAGGGAAATTGCTTAAAATTAAAAATTTGAGCCTTTTATAAGATGTGCAAATCTACAAGCAAATAACGCATATCTTGAATATTACACACATAAACTATGTGCTGCCTAGATAATTTGTATAAATTAAAAAATTGTACATTTAATATTGATAAAAACAAAATTTTTTGACAAAATGAAAAGTGCCAAAAAAAATTCAAATTTAACTAAAAAAATTATTGTGTATAATTTAAAAGTAAATTTTCGATTGAAATATTCATTGAGAAGTGCAAACAAAAATTTGTTTGTTGAAAACAAAAGGGAAACATGTGCATAGATGGATACATTAATGAAAAAATGGATACATTAATGAAAAACGGCTACATTAATGCACAATGTTTAAGAAAAGTATGTTTTTTAAACTTCAACTAGAAGTTGACATTTAATGCAAAAAATGTTTCTGGAGTGCAGCTACTAATATTTAAATCCTCTAAATTAAAACTTAATCAATTTTCCTACAGAAGAATAAAAATTGTCGAAATATAAATTAAAATACTATGAAAAGTAAATATTTAGGTATTATATTTTAGTACATATGCAATGAAAAAATGATGAATGAAAAAATATAAAAATTTTTTTACCGAAGAGTTACAATATTTTTTGTTTTTGCTTATGAGTGTCTATTGGTTGCAAATATATATATATATATATATATATATATACATATATATATATATATATACATATGTCTATACATATATATATGTACATATGTAATACACATATATATGTACATATGTAATACACATATATATATACATATATAATATATATATATATATATATATATATATATATATATATATATATATATATATATATATATATATATATATATTTGACTAAAAGTATCTATACATTTCTTAGAGATAATCTGTGGATCATGCTAAATTTCATCATGATAATTTGGACGTTATTATATTTGCGAATTAAGAATGCTAATTTGTAATTAATATCATCGCAAAATATAATGCTTAATATTTTATACCATTCATGTGTTTATTAATAATTAAGCAAGAAAAACACTATTGATTTTTCAATTACTGACGCAAATATATGGCTATTTCACACAATAATCAAAATGAAATTACTAAATCTACCTAAATAATATAAGTTTGAAATTTAGAACTCTTGTGCAAAATTATTAATGGAAAACAGTTATGAAACATTAATTCAGTTGATTAATTCTGAAATATTGTTTCATCTCTTCAATTTGACTTGTCTACTCACGATACTGTTCCGCAATTTGATCAATAAATGTAATTAGTTAAATTTTGTGGAATATATTCGAAGTCGCAAAACTAATGCCCTAATATTAGTAAATATTTTTCAGTAAATTGTGGAAGAGAAAATTTATAACAGAAAACTTTCATCATGAATCTATCTGCAATTTTTATAAGTGTTAATATATTTTATTTTATTAAAATTTCTTAAAAACCATATAGTTTTGTATATATGGGTAATTTTTTTTTCACGATAGTTTACGAAGTATGTTACAGAAAAGTTTAATACCAAGAATCTTAAAACTATAAATATTAATATAAAATACTTTCACTTTAATGCAACAAGATTCTCACTGTTAAAGAACAGTATTACTTAAATTTTATTTCACAAAATATTTTGAATTATAATTTTCAATATATTTCTGAATATTTAAAATACGAATAAATACCCATTTATTTTCATTTATATACATATATATATATATATATATATATATATATATATATATATATATATATATATATATATATATATATATATATATATATATATATACTGCAATTAGTAAACCTTACCCTTTTCAATTCCTTTTGCTTAAATTATATTTATAGTTTTCATTTTACAAACGTGTCTAGTAAATATATAAATTGAACACAATGAATAGAGCCTCTTCCTATTCTTCTCCTCTTTAGGAAGCAATTTTCTTGAAACAATGCACACATTTATGTTAAATATACTTCAGTTATACATACTAATAAATACTTAAATGAAGAAATTTCTGACACAAAGTAAAACGATAGACACAGCGATAAATCCGTGTCCTATCATTTTTCGGACAAAATGGGTTTTCAAGAGGGTAAATTCTTTCAAGACATTCGTCGCCTATTAAGAATTTTTTTATGTCTCTTAAAAAAGTAAAGTTAAGTATTTCGAAAGCTTCCTTCAAGCTTCCTCGTTTAATGGATACGGCATGTTGTTGCCATGGAAACATTAATTCGTTAGTCTTGACTCCTTGATCCCGGAAGCCTCATCTCTTCACGTCAATTTGCCCTCCTTACTCGCAACAGCTAAATAAGATACTGGAAAAGCTTCGTGTCGCTTTCCGACGGTTTTCACTCCCCATACGGTTATTACTTGAGAAGCGGATTCCGGAGATGATTTAAATAGAGGAAAAGAGTTAGATATATATTCCTTATAAAAGAGGAAAACATTGGTAAACAAGGAATTAATACAAAAAATGAATGGATTAAAGCAATTTTCTAAATTTAAATATTAATAAATATTTTACGTGTTTTGTGTATAAAATTTAAATTTATAAAAACAAATAATCAAAATAAGTTAACTATACAATATTATTTATTAAATTACATTTCTTACGAATTTTGGAAAAAATATCAATAAGTTTCATATTATGGAATATTTTGTTAATAAATAATATGCAATATAGCTACTACTTGAGTTATAATTGTTTTTATAGCATACAAATTTAGAAAAATAGGTATAAAATATTTTGGATATATTTCATTATATTTTATTATGAATTTACAAGTAAAATTAAATATTAATTTTCATTTAGATTTGAGTTATATTTCTCGTTATAATTACTAATAAAGAAGAGAGATTCATATTTATATTTTCTTAACCAGAAAAAAATATACCGATTTGGAAATAAGTGAATTTTTAATTTAGGAAATTAAAGCTATAAACTACACACTTTATTGACAGATTTGAAACAAATGATAGTTAATATTTAAAGTACACTGGTAAAATTTATAGGATCCTTTAGAATCAGCTGATTTTAGAATTATGTTTTGATAAAAAGTATTTAGTCATTCCTAATAGGTTAACTATGTAAAAATTAAAATTTTGACTGTGTGATGACACAATTTTATGCATTAATTATAAATGTAATTTTGAATATAATGCTTTTTTTACATTAGGAGATTATAAAATTATCCATTATCAATCTAAATTTGCCTTATATATTTTACAAATAAAATTTATCATGAAATAATTATATTTTCAATTTTTTGGAGAAGTCATGTTATGTTTTAGTTACGCTGAGCCATTGAAAAGTGCAATGATTTTATTTAATGACAAATAAATTGCTATATAAATAAGTTCCCAATTAAACATAAAATTTCAAAATATAAAATTAAAATTTATGCTTCATAACGTATAGTAACAAAATTATATTACTTGAAAAAGGAAAACAATGCGATTTATTAGTCAATATTATAAATATCACTTTAAGCAAATACAATTAGAACAAATGCTGTGGTAGGAAAAACTATAAATTGATTGCAGATATTTAAATATAATAATAAATAAATTATTTAAGCAAGTAAAATATAGTTTGTCTAAATAACTATTTTGCTTAATTGTTTGAATAGAAATAAATGGACCTGGATTTTATCTGGAAATATAATTTATATATATATATATATACATACATACATACATACATATATATATATATATATATATAGATATGTGTGTGTGTGTGTACATATACATAAATATATAAATTATATAATTATATTTCCAGGTAAAAACTATTTATTTTTCTTTGAAATTATAGTTGCACAAAAAAAGTTTAAACATAAATTTCATGTCCTATAATGCTTATAATATCAGTAAAATATTCAAACATTTGAATTAAATTTTATTTCGTAATGTTTACTATTTCAATGTAAATTTATTCAGAAATTTGTTTCATAAAAATGATATAACCTAATATAACTTATAAAAATACAATTTATTATTTATGCTATGTTTTGTTGATTGAAATATAGTAAATTTTATTCACCTATGCCAAATCATAAGAAATCCAAACATATCAACGATATTTTGAAGGTACATGTCGAAAAGTCTGATTATTTTGGGTGATGATTTCACATCTTTTTCTGTAAATAAACATTTATGTAAATAAATATTTATAAAATTTAATTTTCTATGAACAGTGCATCACAATTTTTTAATGAACTTTTTATGAAATATCATTAAACTCATTATCATTTTGTCGTCTCATTATTCCAGTAGATTAAAGTAAATATTATATATTAAAGTTGTATTATATATTGAAAAAAATATCCAAAGCAAAGTTTTTAAACTACTTGATATACGAGTGTTATTATATTAGAAAGGGAACATATAAAGGTATTTATCATCCACGCTTTCTTCAGAAGGTCTTATAACAAGAAAGTGTCTGGAATCTCTGCATGCGGTGAAAATCTCTGAGGCTTATGCCATCACGCAAACACCTTAACTACATCACTTGTCAGAGAGTGTGATAAATTGTAGTCTTGTTGGAGCGAATACGTCAGTCCTGTCACATTTTCTTCTTACAATTCCTTATTTTTCATTACTGCATACTGCCCGTTGTTCCTTCTTCGCCAAAGAGGAAACTTTTGAAACATGGTCCGCAAATAAATTTCACGCTTACTTGCCGTTACCTAAGCCTTTGCCCAAAGAATAGAAGTCCATTATAAGGAGCCTTTACCATTCTAAGTTATTTATTCAATCCGATGTCTCAACAAAGCAAGATTCATGCGTTATCGTTTATTATATTTATCGAATCTTTTCCCATATGCCTCGCGGGAAAGAGACTATTTTTCATCGAAAAACACACTATCAATGGACGCCACTGGCGTGGCGAAGAGGAAGAAAATAAAAGTTCCAAACACCTATCCTCATGAGACCGAAGAGATTTTGACAAGCTCTTTTGTGCCGTTAATTAGAGCTCTGTTAAAATGATGAGCTTCAAAGAGGGTGATTGGTAATGCAAAAAATACCAACATGAAGAGGCTTCAATTTTCTTCGTTATCAGATATTTAAAATATGCTTTCCTCATCAGAAAAACAAGGGATGAAGTGAATTATTTTGAGATGTTTTATGATGCATTTTTTAACATGCTTCAGTTATTTAAATTAAAAGAATGTCGTAAATTATTGTGACCTAAGATAATACAAGGATTAAATATATTTAGAACAATTTCTATTAAGACAATTTTAATACTCTTTCATGCTTTGTATCATCTTTTCATTTAAAAAATAAACTCACTTATTTTACTCTTCACTTACAAAATACAATGCGTCACCACAATGCATTCTGATTTAATTTTTGATGCCAGTATTTATCGGAAAGAAGTAATCTATCCATAAAACTGACAGCTGATAAAAATTGTCTTTTAAAAAATTTACCATGATAAAGTCAAATTAAATTTATGATAATTTTTCTAAAATCAAGATTTTACATTTACAAAAAGAAGCAATTGATAAATTATGAAATTATTTTATTCATTAATACACACACAAACATATATATATATATATATATATATATATATATATATATAATATATAAAATATAGATATATAAGTATATGTATGTATATATATATAATTACTCAAATCTAATGAATCGTATTTTCTTTAAATTTAATAAAATAGAAAATGAATGATAATAAAGTAAAAAGACGAAATCTGATAAACATATATACATATATTAAATAAATTGTTAAAAATTTATAAAGTACACAGAATAAAAGGAAAATGAAACGAAGAGCCGTATGGCAAGCTTCTACAGAGGTTGTTGATCACACTGACGCAAAATACGACTTTTTTGCAATGGTTACAGGCTAGTCTTAATGAAGCCACTACAGTCTGAAGCTACACGAAAACAATTTACAAATGCCAAGCAAAAATACAATATTAAATCCCAAATTGCCAAAATTAAAATTAAAAAAAATCCCAAAAAATTACTAATTAAATTATAAAAAACTACAAATAAATACAAATAGAGGAAACGCAATACATAAATTGAAAGATTAAGTGTAAGAGAAGTATTGGCAATGCAAGCTTCGTATAAAATCCTCAAGTTTTGAGTGATCCATTTTACTTCACCTTCCTTCATTCATAAAAATAGTGCTGTACAAGCTAAATAGCGTTTAACAAAATTAATTCGAATATTATTAAAAGTTAAAATATTTTCCAGTCTTTTGATTTTTTATTAAAATTATTACATACATTATGAATTATATTAAATTGTTTAAACACAGCATTTCCTTTTATAAATCCTGATTGAAATATTTGAAGTCCAAAAATTAGCTTATTTACTTTGAAATTAAATTAAATAGTTTTATTATAAATTGTAAAAAGAATGAAAATCACCAATCGACACATATTGAGTAAATTTTCCACTAATATAAAATATGTAATATCAATTTAGTGAACTAAATTTTTAAAAAATTTAACTGGCCTTCTAGAAACTTCCCGTTATATACATACATACATACAAACACACACACACACACACACACATATATATATATATATATATATATATATATATATATATATATATATATATATATATATATATATATATATATATATATATATATATATATATATATATATATTATAATTAAACTATGAATATATATTAATATTATAAGATGTATATAATTATAAAAAAATTTTAAATAACCATGATAACTTTGTTATTAATTTTGGATGTTCACAGTGCTCATTTCAAGTAGAGTATTTTACTCAAACGATAAGCTGTCCTCACTAAAAACACTTACAAGACGTGTTTGGAAAACTTTAGAAGCTTTGACTTATTTTAAAATGAATACATTTTTTTCGTTTCATGGAATTTATATTTAAGTGTAAACTGAAATTTATAAAATTATGTATATTACTTAAATTCTCCTTTAAGTAATATAATTTTATAAATTTCAGTTCATAGTAATTTTGCCGTCAAAGTAGTTGTCTCTGTTTTTATATTTGTAAATATATTTTGTTTTAATAATTCTACTATTTAAAGGTACATAAATATTGCATTTTTATATAATAAAATATGGATAATTTAATTATGGAATAAATTTTCTTAAAAGGATAATCTTTTTAAATTACGTTTCAGTCAGAAATTTTGAAGCGGAATGATATGTATACTATTTACATAGAAAAGGTAGGATAAGTACTAGGAATACTAATTACAAAGGGATACTAGTTACTAAAAATAGGTAATTTAGTGACACATTTATACTATATGGAGAAAAATGCATATATATAGAATGGAAAATGCCATCAAAATTAATTAAGAAATCTTGTATATTATGGTATTAAGTGGGAATGTCTTACTAAAGAGAGAACTCTTTGCATCCATCGAATTTGACATTGATTTTCTCATGAGTCTTGAGAAATTAAAGACACACGATATAATATATATTCAGATCATTTTTCAAATAAGAAAATTATTTGAAATCCATATTTTTCAGGAGTATAAATTTTTGTTATCAGGCTCATGTCAAAATTCATTAACTATCACAAACTATATTGTTCATGATTGATCAAATAAAATAAAAAAAAGAAAGAAAGTAGTCGTTTGAAGGCTTTCTAGGAGCACTATCAGTGCGAAAAGTCACTTAAAGTTATATGTCGAGAAAATGATGTACATTTTTTAACTATATGCAATTTCAAACCTGTAAGGAAACAACATGAAGTATCTTTTTAGGTAACTGCATGACATGAAATAAGATATGAACCTGTTGTTATTCCGGGAATGTGATAAGCAGCAATGATTTGCAATGCAAAGAGGATCAGTGATCGTTAATATATGACGGATGTGAAAAAAAAATTAGTCTCAATTTATATCCAGTTGCGCAATATAGTATATGCAATTGTGAATAGACTCCATCAGACAGTTAATCAAATTTATAAAGTGAGATCACAGTGAATTCTGACAATGTGGTATTTTTAACACATTATGTGTTATATAAAGGACCATAAAAAATTCTGTATTTGTTAAAGCTATGGATGAACCTATAAATGTTTTTCTAAGACTAACCATGACATAGAGGATCGAAAGTACTATTCAGACCAAAAAATTCAATCTTTGATCTGAACCACCGAACGAAATTGAATACCTGTGGATTGATGGATTTGCGCTCTTCTAGCAAACAAGTAGAGATAATTATTCTGGAGTTTTTAATATTTCCTTGCTTTTAATGTTAATTAGTCTCGGTTTTCATCCAGGAAAAAGAAGTTTTAGAAAATACTTGCGAGGTTTACATTAAAATGCTTTAATCAGCTGGCTCACTTAACTGCCTTTATCTCTAAGATTCGTTCACTATATTGGGTCCAAAAGTTTTCTCTTTGTGCTTCTTTCTTTGTCTTTAGTTTAATATCAGAACGCTTTCATTTTGTTTATATACTGTAATTGTATTTCTTAAGTATAGTTGCAATAAATTCAGATAAGGTAGAATATAAAATACAATTCTGTTACTCCTAACGTATCAGCAATACTTATATCTAAGTATACAAACAAAATTTGTTGTTTCGGCTGTCAAAATTTTCATAACATTCACAAATGAAATTTTCTAACCACATACTTTTTATTTGCATATTTAGTTTAGTTCATCAATTATTCTCCAAGGTAATTAAATATTTCTCATGAATGAGCTTCGTTGTAAATGTGTGATTTGATTTTTTTTTAATTATTTTCTGATTACTGATAAATAAATTAATTTTCTCATAGGAAAAAATAATTAAATTTCTAAGAGTGTGATCAGATTTTATTCGTGATTTATCTTTGATTATTGAAAAATTAAAGTGTTTGTTCTAAAAATTTTAATTTTAAGCAAAACCAAATATATTCTTATGGAAATTTATTTGCAAACAGGCCATTGTGATTTAAAACTTTTAGTTCAATCTGTTTTGTCTAAAGTATTTTAAAAAAAATAAATCCAATACATATCGATATATATCCCTTGTTTAGAGAATCTAAGTTAATTTAAATTTTCTGAGAAATTATCTTAATTAATAAGATAATTAATTATCTTATTATCGTTTAAGTTTTAAATATATAGTTATAATATATATATATATATATATATATATATATATATATATATATATATATATATATATATATATATATGTATGTATAATATTGATATGTAGTAAGTATAAGATATAAGATTCTATTATTATAACACATTGAAATGTAATGAATATGTAATTTATTATTCAATTTTCCTTAATATAAATATAAAGGATTTAGCTTTTATAGTGTAAGTAGTAAATTTTATTTTTTTTTAATTAAATAAAAAATAATTACCTAGGTAAACATTGCATTTTAATGTAAGAAATAAAACATACAATATTAATTATATAACTGAAACAGCATATTCTTTATATTAACAACGAATTTGTTTGAGTTAATTTTCAATGTTATTTATATTTATCAAATACAATAAATTACTTTTTTTATATCTTAGAGGAACATTTTCATTTTTAAAGAAAGTAAAATTAAATTTTTTGCCAAAAGCTTGAATCAAATTCTTATATAAAGGCAAATAGTCGAAAAAACAAAAACTCCATTGCATAAATACTTTCTTTCCCGATCCCGTAACTGACTCTTTTGACACTCACCTTTTCCGAAAATTTCCCTGTTTATTTTTCCCTATCGGTGATTAAGGACAAAGAGAAATTCCTTGTGCACACATTCTTGTAACACCTCTCCCAGTCACAGAACAAACAGCAAATAGTGAAGGCAGCTAGAAGGGATTTTTTTGCTACTTCCTTTCCTCATGTGTCCTCCGTGAATCGGCACTAAAGTGTTCCCAGGTGATTTTATCCCCCCCCTCAATGCACGAGTCCTCGAGTTTTATTCCCTTTTTTCCGTATTATTTAGTTCCTTCTATGAAACTCCCGATTGAATCTAGTGTCTTGATGTCATTTTTATTATTTTATCAAGTTTTATTTCTCATCATATCCCTTGTGGGTTGCAGAAATTAGATATCGATCCATGGCGGAATTTTATTGGTGTTCTTATTATCCTATTAAACAGAAATTCGGTAAGGGAACACTTGTATAAAATTATTGGCTTCTGTAGTGTTATTTGGGTTCTTCTTCATTCTGTCGTACAAAATCTTACTAACAATAGTGGATTAACAATAGGTTCTTCACAAAAGTGTCATGAGAGACAATTTGACTTCCTCCAGATCAATATTTTGTTATCTAGTATTTAAGATCTGTGTCACTGTGTGGCATGCATTCAAGTTTATTTTCTATTTATTAACAATTTTATTTGATTTATATGCAATTACAAATTTATGTGCAATTTACACATTTTCTTGTATTTTTCAGCCTAAATCTAACGCAGAAATAATTGAAAATTTTAAACAAAAATGTGTAAAAAGCATAAATTTTAGAAAATATATTTTTAATATAAATTAAAATAATTTTGTAAATATAATCTAATTTATTCATATTAATCAAAAAGGTGATTTTAAGAAATGAAACAAAAGAGTTTCAATGCTTAATTTTCCCCAATATTCCATAAATATCTAATGTATTATTATAATTTAATTCGTAATTTTATTTTTACAGTTTGGTACATTTAAACAAAGATATATTGATACATTTAAGGTATGAATATTATTTATTGGATTTATATTGGGGTAACACAAATATAAAAGCACCCAAATGTATTGGAAAGTCAAAATAGGTGTACCAATAAAATCTGAAAGCTACATTAAACGAAGAGCTCCTGCAGAAATTCACCAAACGTGTCAAACATCTTATTAGTTTCCCAGTTATAAGAATTTATAGTTTTTATATAAATACCCCAGAGCTAGGATTAAGTTTATGATGTATGTATTGAATTGGGCATAGAGCACAGATGCCATATAATCCATTGTTCTAAATTCTGAATTTTTTTGGCGATGAAAACATTTTGACAAAAATGATGTATTGTGACGTGCGCGATAACGTAAATATTAGGATTGCCGATACATAAGAGGTACCGCCAAAAAATAACCAAACTCAGAATTCGTCATCCTGTATTATCCGCATCTTTGCCTTAAATAGTACTTATTATTTTATATTGTTCTAAAAATAAAAAATTCAGATTATTTAAATTGTGATATTTTTCTTAATTGCATACATTTTCCTGAGTGCAAACTTAATAAGTTTTGTATTCAGAGTGACAATATAATTAATTCGAAATAAAGATTTCTGGTTTGTCTCCTTATAATTTAATTTTTTCTAGATTAACGATCTAGATTATGAATTCCTAAGATTAATTTTTTTTCTAGATTAGGGAATCAATATATATCACAAAGCAATTTCACTGGCATTGTTAATACAAGACTACTAACATCTCCATTAAATAAAGTGGAATTATTTATTTATAACTCATTTCGAAAAAAATGCCATTTTTCTAAGAACATATATAACGGTATATATAAAAACAATTTTCTTTCAAATAATAATATCGACATTCTAACACGTCGTATATACAAAGCACGTAATTTTCTTCAATAATTTGTGCCGAAAACTTTCAGAAAATCGCTTTACCTGAGGTGAAATTATCAAGCGATTCAAGAAAGAAAATTTGATGCCTCTAGGCCACCTGCTACCATCGTTAAAAATACACTTATAAGTGTTTTTGAGGCTTCTTAAAATTCAAACCGATGTGGCTGCACAACTGAAAAACATGTTTCGGAGAAAAATATAAAAGAGGATCGAAATATTTCGCTCATAAATAAATAAACAAAATGAAAACATACCCTATTTTCCAGGATATAACTATATGTATATGTATGGGAATTGCAAAAGTAAGTAAAGGTAAAAAAAAAAGACGAATATATTTGCATGCAATTTTACCAAGAAAAGGGTTTCATCTTCAATATGGAAGTTTAAGGAAATCCATATTGGTGAGGGAGAAACCTGTGAAATAAACTATACTTAGGCACTATTTGAAACATTGTGAAACAAAATTTTCCGCTTTTCGCTTGCATGCTGTGTATTTTTCAATTCAAATGGGTTTTCTCTGTGCTTCAGGTGAAGTGAAAGATTTAGTGTCAATTTGGATTCGTACTAAAAATTCCCAGAAAATAGCATTTCTTAGAACTTTGAAAATACTTTCGTTTGTGAAGTTAAAGTATTTTCAATTTCTGAAATTTTTTTAGAATATCATCAGTGCTCTATTATACTTTATAAAACATTTACTCTATTCATACTAAAGTTTTTATAAGAGACTCGCTTTTGTTCATATAAATGACTTTAAAATTAAGTCATAATATGTATTGAATAATTATGTGTATACTTAATGTCATTTTTTTTTTGTTTAAAAATTAGTACAGAAATTTAGCCACTGTAAATGTTTAAATGCATGGTTTGCTATCCTACTAAAATCTAATAAGTTTTCAAGTTATAAATGTTGCTTAAAAATACATAATATCAGGTAATATTTTTTATTTTTTATTCTTTTCAAACTGTATCGTTTTGTTTCCAGTACTAAATATATTTGGGAATTTGATATTTACAGTATTCCGCTAATATATTTTTATAAGCCTTAATGAATATCAGGTGAACGATAACATGAAAATTATAAATACATATTTGAGGTAGAATAAATTATTACAAATAACACTGAATAATTCGAATACTAACTTTATGATAAAATTATGAGGAACCATATTTAATTTGATTAAGGAGTTAATTAAAGAATTATTTATACTTTTTAATGTATTTGGTCGATAACGATTTTCATTAAAATTTTAATTAACCCAAAATATAATAGAAAATAATTTATACATTGGTGATATTTTTTCCCACTTATTACATTAATTATTACATTTTCACAATTAATTTCAACTCTCATAAATGCCCATATGTTGAACATTTCATATATGAAGCAAAAGTTTTAAAATTTTATAATTTATAATTATTTTTTATTAAAAATAACTCACATTTCATTTAGTAGCGGTGTTGAATTATATGTGACAATACTATTCATATGTCAATATTATAAATGATATAAATTTTTTATTGTGTAACGACATTAAACTAAATTTTAAGAAAGTGATATCCTGCAAATAGATATAACAAAATTATTTTTTCAAATGTTTTTAAAAATATTAAAACAAAATATTGCTTAAAAACTGTACACATTTGATATAAAATGTCATAATTTTTTTCAATTTTTTTTTGTTATATTTTATATTATTATTTATTCATATTATAGTTATATTTAACACCTGATTAATGATTTTCAAATAATCTTATTTAATTTAATGCAACTCATTATTTATTGTTCATTTGAATATCCAACAAATTTTATAAACAAATAGTTGTACTAATTAAACATGTATGATATGATAATTAATTTAGTAATAAGCTACATTCACTCAAAAATGCGAGTTCTTGAATTTTAAATTTTAATCAAGGGATAGGCTGTGAAAAGTATGCATGCGCAACACATAAAAGAAATGTTCCTTTGTAAATATTGAATTTCTTGATTAATTTTATATTTACACTGAATTTAACGGAATACATTCAATCATATTGAACTTATTTATCAGGATAACCTAGACATAATTGAAGAATTACATTCATGTAATTTATAGAAGATTTTCCTTCATATTTAAAAAAATAAGATCATGAAATAAAAATTCATAAATAAGGGTCCAGAAATACTTAGTATATTTTTAGATTTGAATTATTTGAAGATATTTTGTTTATTTTACATAATTATTACCGTCACGTTGATTTTACTTATTAAATATATTTTTTTCTTTTAAATCCCATTAATGAAAAAAAAATATTTAGAAGAAAATGTTACTCATTTATTGGATAATTGTTCACTTGTTCATTCAATCTAATTTATTTTCCTAGAATTGATCAAGTATTAACCTTTTTTTTAGATTTTTTTTTCTAAATTTATTCACAATGTTTCCAATTGGATTTATATTTGGCCACCAAAAGTAATATTTTGCATAAAGATATGACAAAATAAGTATAGGAGAAAGCAATTGTAACAATATCATGACATAATAAGAGTTGCAAATGATAAAGTATCAAAATTATTTTTTTTTGCCTTAACTTTTTTGTATATGTAAAGGGATATTTTACAAGCAAAATATGATTTGCAATAAGCGATTTATAAAGTAAGAATAAAAATAATTCTGAAATTAATCTGAAAACATCTCAGAAATTATTTATCTTTCTAAGTGATGCAAAATAATGATATTATTATTTTATTATTGTCATAATAATTTTGCTTTCATGAATAAATAAAAGGATATTTATTTGTAAAAAGTGTTTCTTAAATTTAGAGAAAGATTCAACACATAATGTTATCACAGATCAAAATATATATTTAAGTGAACGGTGAATATTTTTTTTTATAATCACTGTACTTTATACTTAGAAACGTATAAGAGAAAATATGAATTTTTAAAAATATCAATAGAATGTGTGTGATTTTAACCCTTTTATAATACAAAATGAACATAATATAGAGGACTATTATTTTTATTGATACTTAGAATATATAAGTGTGGTACTTAACTAAAATTACAGGGCTAAAAACATTATATATATATATATATATATATATATATATATATATATATATATATATATATATATATATATACATATATATATATATATATATATATAAAAATATTTATATTATATATATATATATATATATATATATATATATATATATATATATATATATATATATATATATATATATATATATATATATATATATATATATATATATATATATATATATATATATATATATATATATATATATTTATATATATATATTTGTTATTATTATATCATTACTACTACTTATTTGTAAATTATGCTACAGAATATTTTTCCAGGCAATTATAATACTATTTCTGATCTAACAAATGTTTTTAATTTAAAAAAAAATGTTTGTTTAATAATAATTTAAATTAATTTCAAAATATTTTTCAGTAAATTCATAATAACTTACGGCTTTAAAATTAAATTCGATCTTTGATAATTATATGTGATCTATGATAGCATATTGAGAACCAAAAATGCTAGAAAAATGCCTTATTGATATACATAAAAATTAGGATTGAAGTATTTTATCTCAAAATTATAAATGTATAAAAATAAATTTAAATAATATGTATTTAGGATGCAAACAATAACATTTACACTCATAATTTGCAAATCATTATTCGGCATCCTATAAATTGATAGCATTTACAAAATTTGTAATCAATTGCTATTCAAAACAAGCTTTCTATATCAATCTTTTAATTCTAGTAAAAGTCAACTTGCAATCTATGAAACCAATTATTTTGGCGAAAATGGTGGTTCCAGTATTTCTACTTCGAAATAAATCCAACAAACTGCAATGGGAAGTCAACCTTCGATCCAGTCAAGCACTGGTTCTTTACAGAAATTAGAAACCTGGATTAGGTCACTTCTATTGCCTAATCCTTTTCTTTCTCAACCGATTATTTTTATAGATCCCGAATAATGTTCTAGAAAGGAATCGTGTTTATATCCAGCTTTAGATAGGAAGGGGAAAAGGAAGAGGCTTTTTTCCCCCTCTGTCCTCCACTTTCCATCAAATGACCAACCGCTTTTAATGTAAGTAGCCATTTCGCTAAAGAAAGTCTTCGGGAATCCTAGAAAAGCAGTGATTTGAAAAAGAAAAAATAAGAAATAAAGTTCCTTAGGGAAATCGGAAAAGGACATTTTGGTATTGATAACTAGATGCTTCTGCAGAGCAGTCAACCGTAAATAATATGTCAAAGCATATTCTTGAAAGAAATGTATACGCATTAAAATTTTAGTCATTAATGTGTAAACATTATTTGAGGGTATCAATGGATAATTTTATAAAAATAGTATGTAAAAAGATAGTTTAACATATATTTTCAGATAAAAATTTGATTGAATTATAAGAATACACAATAATGGATTTATTGCAAAAAAGATAAATTTTATTACATTTACATTAATCGACGAATCAAACAAAAATGAAATTTACTTCATACATATCTCTGTATTGGTATTTATTAACAAGTGCATTGTATAATTACAGCGAAAAGATGAATTCAATGTACATATTATGTCTATAAGGCATCCATTTCTATTTTTAAGATTAAATATTTACCTAGAACATGGTTTTTAGGAAAGGAAATTGCAATATTATATTCAAAAACTGTAAGTTATACAGTCTTTCAAAAATAGCTAAAAAATTTTAGAAAACATGAAATTTAACTCAATCTCAGTATTTAATTGAACATTAAATTCAATTTAAGCCAACCTAATTATTTAATGAATATTTAATATTTTTGATCATTAAGGTTAATTTTTTTGTAACATTTAATCAGATCATTTACTAAAATTACATATTGTACTAAAGATAAGCATTTATATTGCAACACGCTTTCGTGGAAATTTCAACAGGCATGGGAATTATGAAATTGCTATGGTTATGACTAAACCTTAAAATAACAGTTCAGTATTTCATAAGAAAATCTCGATAAGAATCTAAGACTAAATATTCTTTAGAAAAATATACGATCTAATAAAGTAGCAATACTGTAGACAGAGAAAATGGAGACAGAATACAAATGAAGAGAAGTGAATAAAGGAATGTATAAAGAAGCAAATAGTTCTTTATCCAATAAAAAAGTCTCATATTCAAGCAAATAGTAGCTCATAAGTTTGAGTCTTGGTACTTAAATTTAAATCCTTGAAAGATTTAAAAGGTACTTTTTCGATCTGGCGTTTTCATAGAAAGATAAGCTAAAAGCTCATAAAAAGAAAAGGAAAGTCTATGAAAAAGACTAACTATATGACACTAATACTATTTTTTATTATAAGAATGAGAATCAGTGTAAGTTTAATATTATCGTAAATGTAAAATGAGTTAATTTAAGCCATGAATTTATAAAAATAAATTTATAAAAATATTTTATTAATGTAAAAGTTCGCTTCAATGTTCACTTACTACAATCGAAGACAAATCTAACTATGTTAGATTTACTCTGTTTTCGATTTTAAATAGAGAAATAATTGAGTAACTCAATTTAGTAAAAAAATAAAAATGGTAAAATACAAAATTTTAAAAATTACGATAAATTTTAAAAATTAAAAAAAGTAGACGGGAAAATTTATAATGACATCACTGAAAATCGAAGCAAAACAAAAAAAAAAAAGAATAAAAAAAATATTATTTCCAAAAATACAAAATTGATGTTTTAATAATAGTACATTAAATGCAATCATGAAAACACTTGCTAAATTAGCTAATATTGATTCAACTGTTTGCCGGTATAAGAAATCATGATAATTCCCATGATCGATAATTTTAACCTCTTAGCATAAATAGTTGATTTCAAATGCTGGATGCTTTTGGGTATGCATGATTTTGACATATATATATTTCGTTGATTAAAATTAACAATATTAAAGTTACCGCAGATTTTTTAAACTATTAAAAAAATTCGCAAGAATGGAAAAAAGATTTCTCATATTGGCAAACAATCAAGAAACTATTTACAACAATTTTAGAATTGGTAGCTACTCTTTCTCTTTATTCTCAATAAACATGCTACTAGCAAAAGGAATATTATCTTCATAAAATTTTTGAAAATTGCAAATTTTAAGTAATAATCTTGATGAAACATTCAAATTTTGAGAGCCAGCCACACATATTCTGACAAATATTTCTTACATAAACATAATAATTTTCTAAATCAACGTTAATTAGGGAATAAGTTCCCTTAAATTGTTATAACTAAGTTTCAATAGAACATTTCAGCACAGATTTAAGGCCTGTGAAGCCTTTGTGGTGCATCAAGAATGACTGCACAAAGTAATAGTTTCTTTCTTTTAGTTTCTCCAATCTACTTGTGAAAACTATTCAGCGGATTAATTGATTTTGGGAAAGAAGAGCAAATAAAATCTTATTTTATTCCACTAAAATTCAGAAATTCAGTGGAGGATCAATTGAATTTTTGTAAATTTACTAGTGCGAACGATGCTATATATATATATATATGTATATATATATATATATATATATATATATATATATATATATATATATATATATATATATATATATATTTATATATATATATATATATATATATATATATATATATATATATATATATATATATATATATATATATATATATATATATATATATATATATATATATATATATATATATATATATATATATATTTATATATGTATATATATATATATATATATATATATATATATATATTTAAATACATATATATATATACACTACTGGACATGAAAATTGCTACACCATGAAGAAATGCAGATAACAAAATGATATTTATTGGACAAATATATTATACTAGAAATAACAAGTGATTAAAGTTTCAAAAAATTTGGCTGGATAGATCAGGAGAAATCAGTACCCACAACAATCTCCTCTGGCAGTAATAACATCAGTTATACGCCTGGGCATTGAGTCAAACAGAGATTTGATTGCATGTATAGCAACAGATGCCCATGAAGCTTCAACACAATGCCATAGTTCATCAACCGTAGTGACTGGCGTTTGGTGACGATCCAGTCGCTCGGCAACCATTGACCAGACGTTTTCTATAGGTGAAAGATCTGGAGAACGTGCTGGAAAGGGCAACAGCCGAACATGTTCCGTATCAAGGAAAGTCCGTACAATACCTCCAACATGTGTTCGGGCATTATCCTGCTGAAACGTACGGTTTCGCAGAGCTCCAATAAAGGATAGAGCTACGGGTCGTAACACACCAAAAATGTAACGTGCACTGTTCAAAGCACCGTCAAGCCAAACAAGAGGTGACTGAGACGTGTATCCAATGGCACCCCATACCATCACGCCAGGTGATGGGCCAGTATGACGAAGACGAATGCACGCTGCCAGTGTGTGTTCACCACGATGCCGCCAAATACAAATGCGACCATCATGATGCTGTACACAGAACCTGGATTCATTTGAAAAGATGACGTCTCGCCATTCGTGCGTCCAGGTTCGTCGTTGATCACACCATTGAAGGCGCTCTTGTCTATGACGCAGAGTCAAGGGAAGTCGCAGCTATGGTCTCCGAGCTGAGAGTCTATGCTGCTGCAAACGTCGCCGAACTTTTCGTGCAGACACCTGTTGTCTTCCAAACGACCCCGTTTCTTGACTCACGGCTCGTGACGTAGTAACACGATCCATTACTGCCATGCGGATAATATGCCTGTCTTCTCGGCTGCTAGTGATAGGTGGCCGTTGAGATCCCGCATTGCATTCCGTATTACCGTCCTGAACCCATCGATTCCATATTCTGCCAACAGGCATTGGATCTCGACCGACGCGAGCAGCATTACTGCAATAAGATAAAACGCAATCACGGTACGCTACAATTCCACATTTATGAAAAACAGAAACGTGCTGGTACGCATTTCTCCTTCTTACACGAGGCATCACAACAACTTTTCACCAGGAATCAACGTTCAAATGCAATTTGTGTATAAGGAACCGGCTGAACAATTTCCTCATTTAAATACAATGTACGTGTCGCTACTGGCGCCTGCTTTGTCTGAATGCGCTGAAAAGCTAATCATTTGCATATCACAGCACCTTCTTCCTTTCGTATAAATTTCACGTCTGTAACATGTATATATATATCTGTAGCATGTATATATATATATATATATATATATATATATATATATATATAATGATATTTTGAATTATACAAGAGCCCCTTGCATTTATAATTATATTTATTTGTGGAAAATTTCCTTTTGCAATAACAGTGTATAGCCGTGCTCCTCACCTCTGGAATTAACTGCAGTTTTTACTTTCAGTGAAGTTTCTTGAGAATAATTCGTACCTATGAAAAGTAACCTCTATTTACAAATTACGGACATATTACGTGTATAAAACTGCACTATGCAACATTTTTTACCATTTTTATTTGCCCAGTTTAAAGACGTCAGTGTACATCATTCCAACAATAATCACAAAAATGTTCTGGGTATCTGAACAACCATACTGGACATTAGGGCCTTGTGATTGTTCAATATCCCCAATTTGTGCAACAGGAAATTGTTTTTTTGGGGTACTAACATTTTTTGGTTGTATTTGCTTCCACAGCCGTTATTTTTATAAAAAGAAACTCGTGTTTTATAGTCAGAGCTTCATATGAAGACGCGTTAGATTGCGGTTCTTCAATATTTTTCTTTGGAATATAGTTTTCAGTATGGTATGGTGTTCAGTCAAACTTTTTTTGGAAATAATAATGATTTTTTCAAGTTGTTCTTCGATTTAAAAAAAATTAACAATTTCTTTCAATAGTTCTTTGGTTTCAATATTGCGATTTGTTTGTTTGGCAAAAATACGATGCCTACTTCTTTTTGTTTTAATGCCAAACATAGCTTAAGTAGAGATTTAGTATATTCCTTCGTGAAATGTAGTATTCATGGTAAATTGAACTATAGATATATCATCCGCACATTTATTTGTGTCGTTATGCGAATCTATTCAATTAGCACATCCTGTTTATCTTGTTTGGTCCTTGAAATTGAGCCTAGTGTTTGACTATAAGAAGATTTGCCAAAGACAATTTTAACAGCCTCCCACACTGCTCATATTTTGGATATGATTCCCAATATTTGTAACATTAATGGGGCATCGAATATTATAAATATTGGAAGAACATGATTCGTTACTTCTCTTTTCAGCTTTCTTAGATTTTAATATTAGTTGCCAAACAAACTCAGTTAAATGATACATCATTACGAACTTATATTAGATATATCTGTTTGACTGGAGATCTATTAGTTTTTATATTTGGCATCTATTAGTTTTTATATTTGACGTTTTTATATTTGATCTATTTGACGTCTTGAGTTTAATTTAAAATTTACAACTAGTTTCAGAACAATATTTTTCTTGAGTGGATTACTTTTTATTTCACTTTGTTTGCATATAAATTTAAATGTAACTTTATAACTTAATATATAATATTTTGTATTTAACACTGAGTGGTCTTATTTCTTTTCCTATTCTGGAGGGGGGGGGAGTTTCACATTGTAAACTGAACGTTTTCTGGTTGGTGACATTATACTGTATATTCGTTCCTCCTAGTTTTAATGACACAGTTAACTTATCTTCAACATTAATAATAATGAGTAAAACGTCAAAACGTTTTAATTGCCAGTAATCCAAAAGTTTATTGCACTTACTTTTTGTAGAAACATTCCAGAAAATATTTTAGAACCCTTTTATTGAAAAAAATAAGAACAATTATCTCTTAACATTTAAAAAGCAAATAAAGCATTTAACTTTTCAAGAAAAATATCATGGTTCAACAAGTATCAATTTCGCTTAAATTAGGGCATTCGAAAAGACTTAAGAAAAACTTTGCGTAAGATCGACAAAGCTGATTGACTCCTAGAAGAACAAAGTATTTGGTGGAAGACAGCTAATCATCGCTTACTTGATCTCGGCTCCTCTCTTTTTGACCTACATCAGAACTTATCTCTAATTGTTAGTATACACAGTTAAGAATCCAAATATAGAAGAATCTAATGAAATATATGATCTTTCACTAACGCATTTGGTAAGTGTAGAGATTCACCAGTAAAAGTCGACATTCTCCAGTTTTGTATTTTTTAAGATAACATATATATACGTTAATTTTCTTACATTTTATTAAAAATACTTACAGCTTGGACACATATAGCTAATATTAATTGTGGTTACATAAACGAAGTGAAAATTTTGGTTTTAAACCTTTACCTTTTGTGGCAATTTATTTTGGTAGAAAATGGTGGGCAGAATATTCGGTGGGTATCGTGCTATCAATGGTGAATTTTGCTGCTATAATTTTGTTTCAAGATTTTGGAAGCATCCAATGTTCTCTTAAATATGGCATTTACTTACAATTACAGTTCTAACTAATCATGTAATAAAAATTTACAATTTAAAAAAAAAGCATTTATATCATATTGTATGTACAGAATTTTGTTTGCCATTTTTTGCATATGTCTATTAGAATATAAAACTAAAATATATTGTTTGCCAAAACCTGTTTATGAATTTAGAAAAAAATATTTCTAATATGTTATATTCTATAAATAGCGGAGAATCGTGATTCAAAAGTGATGCCAATATTGACACAGGCTTAATTTTTATTACGAAGCAATTTAATGGATTCTTAAATCACAGCTAAAAGAAAAAAATAGATAAATTTATTATTTAAATTCATCGAACTATAATCATTTTAAAGACAGTTATGTATCACATAAAATTCTAAAGCATACAAAAACAAACGCAACATTAAAAAATAAGTAAATAAAATTGAAAAATAATTTACTTATTTATTTTACAGTCGAATATAAGATTCCAGAGTTTTTAAATGATAGATAAAATTTTGATAAACATGCGATTCTTAAGAATACATTTTGGCAATAATGAATCAAATTTTTATCTTGTTATTCATATATTTTAATATGTTTTTATGTATTCTAGGTATTGAAGTAGTGAAAATAAGCAATTAACGATTTTCATTAATGCTCGAAACGTTTAGCTCTATTCGCCTCTATTTTATGTGTGAAAAAACAGCTTAAGATTTTAATAAAGGTTCCTTAAAATGTTGAGTTCTTATTTTCCGACATTATCGAACAATGATTGAAAAATCTTTAAATAGACTAGATATTATATAAACCTTTTATGTTAATTAGAAAATTAAAATTTCTCTTTAAAGGAGTATTAATTAATTAAAGCTCCACTAACTTACTTCAAGAACTCTAGTATATTCTTTATACCTTTCTGAGAAATTTGATTCAATATCTGTAATAATAAACTGTATTTTTAAAACGTTGCAACTTTAATCGTGATAAATATTTTACTATGCATTACACAAACTTTTATCAAAATACATGCTATAAATTTAATATTTTCATTACAATATTCTATTTTATTATGCATAAATGGAAATTTTTATTAAGAAATATTAGCCCAAACTTTGCGATTTACTTTACTATTATGACTTAAAATTTTAATCAAAATATAAAACAAGATAATCTAATGAAAACACTGATTGAAAGGTAAATATATAAAACAAATCTGGATTAGATTATTTATATAAAATTTCATGCTTTAAATAACAGTAAAAACTTTATCTTCATATTTTTAAATCTCTTTCAAATATTACGCTGCAGGTTTTAAATTCATATTTATTTACAGATAAAATAAATTTAATGTATATTTAAAGTGTCTTTTCTCTAAATTAATATTATAGTTCTCTGTTTTTATTTAATCACCCAACGTTAGCAAGTTACCTGTTTAGTTTTCTCATCAATCAATTTATATGAATAATCCAAAATATTATCTCAAAGTGTATAGAATTAAATTTTCTATGAAATTAGGTTTGTTATAGGTAGACATGCTTGCAAAATGGCTGCCCAGTATGAAGGCCCGAATGATGCATTCTGATTTTGTTCGTCTTATGCAATGTATATTTAACACTTTATATTTCAGCTTAGTTACTGTTGTAAGCCTTGTGTTGTAAAATTGTAGTGCGCAATGGGAGATCATATATGTTTAAATATGTTTATTAACATAAAATACACAGGTGTTTGCCGTGTATATTTAGATTCACACTCCATTAAAAACATAGTAATATTCCGAATTAAAATGCACAATCTAAATTAAAAATTTTCAAACTAGCAAATTTGGTTCAATTGCAAATCAAATGTCCAATCACGAAATTTAATGGCAGAAAATATTGGAAAAATACCTTAATACTTATATGAAATCTCTTTCAAAAGGAAAAATGTTGAATGATTTCATTAAATTATTTCTTTAAATCAAAATATAATAAGTTTTCTTTCATTTCAAATGTAATATATGTACTGAAGTATTATTGATTAATTGTTTATTTTACATAAGTTTGACATCATAAAATTAGGTTAATGTAAATCGATAATTAATCAAAAACAACCAGTATAATGGAAGACAACTGAATGTAAAGCAAATAGAATAATATTTTAAGGAAGCAATATCGATTAGCCCCGTTTTGTTTTGTTATAGTCTACAAAAATAAAAATGTATTAAAAGTTAATCGAATTTTGAGAGTCCCAGAAAATATTTCTACTCATGCATGGAAATTTAAGCATCTAATTTCCGTTGCCGATTCAGGAATACCAATTTAAGTAACAAAATGTATAGATAATCACAGATCTCTTCTATAGAAATTTCTTTATTCTAGCCAAACGCAAAACTCCGAAAAATCCAATTCTCTTTATTGACGTTAAATAATAAGGTGAAAACAAATTTACATTATGGTATTTATCCTTATAAGCAGGGAAACGTAGGAGGGTAAGGGAGTAAAATCCGAGGTTTTGTATTTGCTAAAGAAGGAGATAAAGGAGACAGGGCACTGGCAGGTCATTACGCATAAATTCGACGACAAGTTTTCCCCGATCTATTCCCTACTTTGAGTTTGCTTATTTATTTTTCTCGCTAAAATCGAATTTCAGATAATCGAGTTTTCGTCGTTTTCTTCTTCATCTCCCTGCTTGAAAGCTAATTTCTATTAAAATTTAGCATTCAGTTTTCTTATCTTGGCCCAGTGACTCTATTTTATTTTTTGTCTTCAAAAATAAATAAATTGTCAAAATATGAAAATTAAGAAATGCAATGTATAAAGAAACCGTATATTTACTTAATTTTTTTTACTATTGGAGGGAATTTTAAAGAAAATATTAAATGAGTGTACAACATAGTAATTAAAAAAATAAGTGTACAACATAGAAATAAATTAAAACTGAAAATGTTTTCTTAATCATATTTATTCTATTTTTCTCAATAATGGGTAAAATGTTAAATTTTATTAATATTATCTCAGAATATAGCTAATGTAGTACCATGCAGTGTTTATGATATACCAATTAAATAAAAGTATTTATTTTTAATAATAGAAGGTACAATTATATTGAATTAAAGATTAATAAACTAAGTAAGTTTTGTAAAATAAGATTACCAACTATATATATATATCTATACATAATGTAGTATAGATAAATAAATACATTTCTAAGAAAAGAGTGATGATCAATGCAATAAACTTAACATAAGTGATGAATATTCAAATCTAATTAGGTTTATTTAGCCAAACTGCATTGTAGTGCCTATTATTGAGCATATATAACAGAAAACATATAATAGTTTCAATATAAAGGAAACAAATCATATTGATTTAAAATAAATATACTTTTACGGAAATAAATATTGTAATGCTAAATTGTGTGAGATTTATAAACTGGTAAAGGCACATCAAGCAAATTATTCATGATATTTGCTTAAAATATGACATAATGAATTATGAAATGCATCCAAGTTGTTGGCAACCAATATTCACCACTTGCTGGCAGTCAGTAATACCAAGGAATAAAAATGTTTCTGGCAAAATTTCATAAGACATATTCTTTATAATATTTATAGTTATAGAATATACATGCTTCTCCAAAATTATCACAAATGAATGGAATTTTCGTCTTATTCACTGCACTGGTCTTATTCACTGCACTCTTATTCACTGCATTTTCGTCTTATTCACTGCACTGATACCTTTCTACAGAATTATATTTGTTAGGATTTTGTTTTAGATTCAGAACAGTATGTTATGCAAAGGATATTCATTTCACAAACTTGATACAACACAGTGATTGTTTTATTGTTTTATTCTTTTAAGGATAAAAATTTCCATTTTGAATTTCCAATTTATTGCTAATATATTTCTTGGATTACTTTCTCGTCTGCCAAAATATTGTATTCAAATGTTTCATTGTGTCTTAAACTTTATGAGAAGAAAAATTAAAATTTTAAATCATCATTTTTTTTTTGTCTATGAATCTAAGCTTTTTTAATTACACATTCAATCTTTAACATTTTTGTTATAAAAAAGTATCTATGAAATAGACTGCTGCTGTTTTTTCTTTATTTCGTGCCAAACTTGCTTTTATGTGGAGAGTAATTTAATAAAGGATTCTTATTTTCTACAACAAATCATATTTTAAACTTTGGTATTATTAGTAACACTATTATCTGCCTCGATTACAATTTGAATATGATTTGCTTTATCAGAAGTTTAATAGAATTGTTCGAAATAGAACATAGGATTTGTCTTCAAACCTTCATTTTTATAAGTGTTACAAACATTACTTTATAAAAAGTATGGTAAATTATTTTAAATACAGTATGTAAGTACTTGACTTGTTCTTTTTTCTGATTAAATGTTAAAAAGGATTTCTCAGCAATAACTTAGCAGAGCATTTTAGCATCTTATTTACAACATACTTTTGCATGGTGAATTAGAGTGTATTTAGGTTTTCTGTATGTACAGTATTTTAGATCCATTTCATCAATACTCTCCCTAGCATGATTACTCATTTAAAGGCTTTTCACTGTTAACAATTACTGCTATAATATTAACAAAATAATTTGCAAATTCTTCTGAACCCTTCATTTTTAGAGCACACAACCGTAAGAATTTCGTAAATGTGGTTGGTCATTACTAATAAATATGAATCTGAAAACGTTATCTTGTTCTGATTGAATCACAATTATTACAAACTGAACTCCACTTAAACTATCTTCAAAGATGTTCGCATAAATTTAATTAAGTTATAAATTTTTGCCGCTTTAATTCTTTAATTTCTTAAAATAGTTTTCAAATTTTGTTTCCTATTAAAAGCATGGTATACACATTATTTTAATTTTTAAAATATATATCTCTAAATAAAATAACTTAGCAAAGAGCTGGTTACGTTGCTTGAATGAAAAATATAATTAATTCAAAACATTTTATTTAAAAACAACACATTAACCTAATTTGCATTATTTGATTTAAAAGCCGTTTAGCCTGAATTGAAGCCCGGATTAAACTAAAATCCTAGTTAAATAAAAAGTTGGGATAGAATGCTTTACTTTTAGATTTAATATTTTTTAACAAGTTAAAAATGTGCTTATGATTTATTGCTTAATGGATGTTAACAGAACAAATTTAGAAATTACTCAAAAAATATTTTAGCAATATAATTATAGAAAATGTTAGGTTAAATTTACGATTTTATATACTCTTTTAAATAGTTATCTTATTTGATTTATATACTATTCAAGATTTACGACTTTTAAGAGTTTTAGAGAAAATTATATCTTTTTCATAAATTATCAGCTTGTGTTTTTTATTATGTAAATGTTTACTTCAGATTTTAAAAAAAAATGTTTTATTTTTACTATGCTGTTTTCTATAAATTTACTAAGTTCTTACTTAAAATCTAAATTTTACTAATTTTTAAATTTTTATAAATTATTTAAAACTTAGAAGATGAATTTATAAATTTATTAATATGAATTAATTTAGCTTTTTTACTTCAAAAATTTTTATTAAAATTTTTCTGAAAAACTAAATTTAATAATTAAAAATAAACATCACTAACCACAAAATTTAATTTTTAAAATAAAAAATACATCTTATATTGTTATATGGTAAATTGTAATATAAATAAAAAAACACACAATTGCAAAATAAGTAAACAAAATTCCCCCTAAATTTAATAAGCTGCTTTGCACAAAGCAGAACTGTATAAAAAATACATTTTCCATTATACTGCATTGATTTCTCCTCTGCTCCAAGAAAAGCACCACCATGCTTTTTTCTTCTTAAGTTGAAAAATTCAAAAAAGGAAGACCATGCTTAGAATATAAGAGCTTTCCTAGGGATTGAAGGCAGACTATAGCCATGAAACTAACGTCAAACAAAGTGAGGACCTGTTTTACATTCTCAAAAGGAGTGACACAAAAATCAATTTCTCTTCTACTTTTCTTAAACAGAACTTTTTACATTTTTTGAAAAATATTTTTCTTTGTTGGTTTAAAATTCAGATAGAGAAAATTGTGATATATATAATATTTACAAACTAAGAAAAATTATGAATATTTTGCCAACATTTGTGATATAACCGAGAAGATTTTTTATTTAATAAAATCAAACGAACGATGAATAAATTACATACAAAATTAAAAATTTAATATAATATATATAGAAAAATAAATAAACATCTGCAATACCAATATTGAAAACAAAATATCACGATGTTATGTGCAATGATTTATATAATACCTATTTAACAAATAAAGTCTTTCTCTATGAAGATTGCCAATTTCTACACACACTTTACAGATTTAAAACACATTTTTCTGAAATAGATGGAATTAGTTGTCGCTAAGCCCTAATTTAAACATATTAACTGTTACATTTTTTTAAAAAAATGTTGAGATTTCATTTGTAAAATTTTTCAGTAAATAAATTCCTCTTTATAAGAATAGGAAAAGTACACGTGATAAATATTAACACAATAAGCATAATTCCTATATTAATATCTCATAACTTAGCAATTATTTTCTTGAGACTTTATAGTTACAAAAATACACAAAATTATAACGTAGTCAGAAATAAAAATATAAAATAAACACCACAAAGATTATATGTATTATTTGATAATATCAACAAAAATAAATGCTTCAACAATAAAAAAAAATTGAAAAATAAAATATTAGCAGAATATAAAAAAAAAATTCTATGCCATAAGCCAAATTAAATGTAAAATTGATTTTAGAAAATACTGAAGTACTCTCTTTTAACATCAAGGATGAGATGTTATGTTTAGTTATATGTATATTTTGATTTTTATTGTTTCCGAAATCAGAAATAATTAACTTATGTTACCTCATTAATCAAATGACTCGCACTACTGTATGCACAATATTAATTGCCCAAAAATCAAACCTCATTCTTCTGAAATTTAAACTGGAAACTTTGACATAATTTCAGAAAAAAAGATGTTTTATTTTCCTTTAAAATATGTAATTTTTAAATAATGCATAAATTTTTGATTTATGACATAAAATTCTTGTTATTAAGCGATTTACAGTATATGTTTTATGTGAAATTGTTCCATTACTTATTTAATTTGTGACTCTAGTTATGATATGTAAACTTAAACTATAGAATTATAGTTTATGCTTACACACATTTTATGATATTTAATTCATATATAATAATTCAAAACTAGTTTACTCTCAGTAAAATATCTTCCTTTCCAAAAGTGTCAAATTTCAAAACACGGTTAGCGACAGTAAGCTTGATAGAAGCAGCATTTGTTTCTACATTCAAATTTTAACAATTTTTGCATTCTAAGAATACATTTTTCAAGTGAGAATAATTTCATTAAAAATGAATAAATGCAATGATAATTTATAACAAACTCAATCTTTGAATGATGCTAAATATTTGAATAAAGTTTAATATATGAATAACAGAAAGTCAGATAAAATTCGTCAAAGAATAATCTTAATGACAAATTCTTGGATTATTGTACATATTTGACACAATTACTGCCAAAATAAGTTATGGATAGAATCATATTGCGATAAATTTTGGAAAAATGTTTTTTTAATTTGAAATTGTTCTTAAAAATTTAGCAATTCACTTAGTACAAGTATGGCTAAAGAATCGAAATCTTCACTTTTCTTATTATACTATTTTTAATTTATTTTCTGTTGCATGCAGATCCCTAATTACTAATCAAATTGAATTTATTATACAGTCAACTTTCTATAAATCTGAATACAATGGAAAATTTTGTAAGAAGAAAAATATTTCTAGAGAATGAATAATATTGTGTTCAAAAATAACAGCCAACGTATTAATGAGATCATCAATAGAATTCATTAAAATTCACAAGAGAAAGAAATAATTGCAGTAAATGCCTCTAGGTGGATTCAAAAAACTATTCGTCATTAAGATGAAAGCATGGAAATATAAATATTTTGCAATAAATAAAACGCACTCTCCTTAATTATACAATGATTTCGTGATTAGTATAATAATTGCTTTCATTACGCATTTTTAATTATCTTTTTACTGTACATAATTCAGAAATATAGTGTTGTCAATATTTCTATTTTTGAAACGAATATGTTTATTTCAGATAGTATCTCCATCAACTTAATGCATACAGAATAAATATGAAACACATTTTTTTTCATTATTAAAAATTTCAAAATCTTATTTTTATACTCTCAATGAAATTCTAAACTTTTCGAGGAAATTTTTAACTGCAATTTGCAATGAAACATTTAAATATGAATATTTATTTTATGCAAACTGGCACTTATGTAGATTACAAAATTCTAATATCTTAATAACAATTAATTCAATGTGATTTTAACAGAGGCTTAGAAAATAAAGTATAGATAAATATTTGATGCAAAATAACAGTAAAATATACTCTTGAAACTATATTAGGGAAATTGTAATGGTAAACTTTTCTATTAAATTGGAGAAGGAGCTTGACGGAATTGATAAAGATTTTAATCAAGATCACTTCAGAGGATTAATGGGGTACATAACTGTAAATTGATTAATTAGCTTTGATTAAGATAAAAGAAAATATTTATATTTAAGAAATGAATATATCACAAATATCTATATATAATATTTGCATATATTTCTTATTTTCCTTAACTTTATAATAAATGCAACCTTTTTCATTGAACTTTATTTTGTATATTCTCGTTTACAAAACAATATTTTTATGGCTATTTATCACGTGTTAAACATGTAAAGTCTTCGTTATGGTTGAATATCTATATAAATTACTAATATTGATAATTTTAAATTAAAAAATTAAATTTTGGAAATTTTTTTTCAGTTTTATTTATTTTTTGAAACAATGTGCTATAAATTAAAAATGAAATTATTATTAAATGCGATATATTTTATTAATATCCCTATTATATAATGTTTCTGAAAAAAACTGCAGTATAAAACTGATATACATATTTTATTTTTACATCAAATTTTAAGCTAATATTTTTAAATAATTTGAAACAGTTTTTTTGAAACTCAAGCCAACGTTAGTCTAAAAGTAAATGAAGAAAACATTGCAAGTAAATATAGTTCGATAAATATATTTACTAAAACGTTTTATAACAGGATATCGTACTTTTGAAATGTCTCATTCAAAACTAATATTTTTAAATGAAGAAAAGGATGATGTTTATATAAAGCACGATACATCCAAAATATTTACATAAGAATGACAAAAGGGATAAAAATTATAACTCTAACTAATTATATTTATCTTTATAAATTCAAATCATATTGAAACTGAGCCATAATGTTTTGTGAAAGCAATTAACGTATATGTTTAAATTTATGTATCAAATTATATTAAAATTAATACGAGATTGTATATATACTACACTTATTAAAACAACTTCAGTTTGTTTCAATATAACTGATTTTACTATTTGTACTTTTATTTTCTTCTTTTTTTCAGTATGAAGTGCATTTACATTCTGCAAAACTTTATAGAATGTGCTGATAAAATCATTTTAAAATATCTCTATTTCAGTGTTCACGTATTTTACTAATAACTGCTTAATTTTAGCTTGCTGAAGGTTTTACTTTAAATCACTTAATACTGTGTTCTTACACCAGTTTTCCACTTATGTTTGGGTTTTGTAGGATCTGCTCTACTAATTTTAAGAATACAATTTAAAAATAATTAGTAAATTATTTTATTTTAACTGTTTTAACACTTTTAGTTTAATAATATTCAATTTCATTTTTTTTCATTTACTTCCCTGTATATATTGTGCATGTAAATTGAGTCAGATGTTTTATTCATTTTTTTGTAAACGTAACGGCTACAAAAGACTTTTAAAACCTAACTATATTTTAAGCCTTTACTACAATATTACTTCAATGTAATGATAAAACATATATAACTGTATTAATAATTACTATTAAAACTTTATATAAATACATGAAATCTAGTATTTAGAAATAATGATATATTAATCACCTAATTAGTATTAATATAACCAAACAAATGTGCAGCAGTAATAATAAATTATATATGATATATATGTTTATATTTAACGTATGTTAATTATTAGTTTATTTCCTTACATGGCATATTTCTTATCTTGAGATACTTATTGAAATTTGAAATGTCAATGACGCTTTTTTTCAAATAACATCATTAAATCTATCCGTAAAAAATGAAGTGTTGTGTGCAAAGCAGAATTTTCTGTGAGCAAATTAGATTGAGAGATTGGCGTCAGGAGGTCAAGTAATTTCTTGAAAATCAATCGCCATTTTTTTAATGGATGCCAGTGTAACAATACAAAAAACACAATAAAGGAAGCATGTAACTGCAACCTTAATTTTGGAATCACGCTGGCAGGACCGTAAACAATACGGCCATCAATTGATCAACAAAAAAAAACATTATCCAGAATAAAATAGTGGACCTGCAAGAAACAAAAGAAAAGCAAATGGAAAACTTTCTTTCTCGTTGAAGTAAACTGATTTCATTAAGTGGTCCGTTTCTTCGTACGATCTGTGTAATGAACTGCTGCCTAGATGACGATACCAGACAAATCTTATTTATAAACTAACTAGAACGGATGTCTTTTGTCCTATAGTTATCGCTTGTGAACTATATATTAAAATTCCCGAAAAGTATTTAATCTCACAAAAAGCAAAGTAAAGGTAACGCAATCATTATAAAAATTTAATTAATTACCAAATGAATTACACAAATGTTTTTCGATTGCAATTTTCCTATTAATAATAATATAGCATTTATTTGTATTTTTCCTAAATTTGAGCAATGTATTAAAGAATTATATTGAATAACAAATTTAGAGAAGCATGTATAGTTTCGGATGTGAATGATATACTTTGAAAAACAAGAAAACAAAACCGAATTGGTTTTTGAGTCTTAATATTGCGCTTTATTTCATAGTTACATTTATAGTTACTTGAATTTGATTAGTGTAATGTATTTTTAGATTGTTTTGAAACCTGTGAATAAAAAATAATATGTCATTAATAAAAAACTATTAATTAGTTTCAATAATCTAAAGCATACTATCATTCTCTAAAACATAAATGATATAATTTGAAAGCCTAGAAAAGGAAACCAAATTGTCATTTGGTACTAAATCTATGATATTTCTTCGTGAATGTTATTTTCAATTACTTCACATTTGTTTAAGAATATTTACTCCTACACACTTAGATTAAAAATATTTATAAATTTTATTTTCAAAATGCAAATTTATTTTCCAGATTAAGCTAAGCCAGAAATGGTATTCTTTAAATTTTTTAAGAACATAAGCACTACCAATATTCTCCACTTAAAATACGATACAAAATATTTGCCTACTCATATACTTTAAAGTACAGATTTTTATATGATTTCAAAAACATTTTTAAAGTACAAATTTCAGTATATTTTCATTATTCTGCATTTTGTTTTTACTATTATTACGAGTTTCACACATTTGTATACAAAATATATGAAAATTATTATTTAAAAATTAAATAAAAGTATCATATATTTGTTTGTAAGTATAATATTGAAATTAACTGTCAAATAAGAAGATACAACCTAATTCATCAAAATGAATTTTACTAATGCAATTATAAATCATATTATACTGAATAAATAGTTTAACTTGTTGAATGCAATGTATTTGCCAAACTTATTTTCAAATAAAAAAATCTTTAAATTTTAAAATTTCATAAATTTTGTAGAATAATTTAAACAAGAAACTTTAATTTATATGATTATTCTTAGAACCTCAATTATAAAGTATGTGTTATCAAATGTAAGCTAAAGTAAACATGGATCTTATTGCCATTTTATGCCTAAATAGGCGTTTTGAACAAGCTGGTTCGGTGCTGTTAGCTTTACGACTTCAAAGTGAGTACATCGGCTACTGTATCAAGCCACCGAATATGCCAAGATAACTCTGAATGGTAATGTTATTACAAGTGCTGGTGCGGCAATTCATTGTTTTTCCAAATTCAAGTAGGAAGGGTTATTCTTCTGTGATGAAGCTGGTGTTTGATGAACTAGAGTCACAATGTGGATCAATATGAGCTGCCACTAACAAGACAAATAGTCACTGAGGATTTTTACCCTTAGCAATTGGAAGATGTGCAACAAACATTGCAGAAGAAGAAACCAGTACTGGTAAATCAAAAGGGTGTACTGTTCTTGGCCGATAATGCGAGGTTCAATGTCACGCTGGTGGCCAGAAATATCATACAGTGAGTTGGATGTCAGACATTATATATATATATATATATATATATATATATATATATATATATATATATATATATATATATATATATATATATATATATATATATATTCGTATGTATGTATTAAATAAATCCATTACAAACAGTTTTATTTGCAAAATTTGCAAAATATTTATTATACCTACATACTTATTCGATTAAAATTTATCGAATGAATACTGTAATTAAATACAATAATTCTCAACAAATTTTAATAAAATAATTCTAAACATATGTAAAAAAAGATATGGCGTTTTTATGGGGGAGAGGAGTTAATTTTTTAATATTTTGTATTATGAATTATTAAAATAATTATGTAAAACCATATGAATTGGTAGATTTCTTGCAAAATGTGTATAAAAGAGATGACAAATTTAGAAAATGCACCTAACTGTTCCTTTATTTATTTATTTTCATTTTTAGCCTGATCTCGAATCATATATTCCTGTTTGATTTTAATATACTTAAATTTTAATTAGTTTTATGATATTGCTTTTATTAAATATTTAAAGTAGATTAGATTTAGACAGTTAAAGTAGATTAGATTTAGGGATTGCATCACACGTTCACTGACATTAAACAAATAAATGAATCAATCTCTATCGATTCATAAATATAAATAATTATCTATTCTTTGCAGCTCAATTTTTTTGCATTAATTTCTTTATAATGCAATTTTGCATTAAATAAAATTAAACATAATATTGTAATAAAATCAACAATATTGAAATATTTTCGGATACATGAAGTATACATATTGCATGTTTTATATTTAACAAGCACATCATGAAGAGAAGAATTTAAAATCATCATCATTGATATATTGTTTGTATAACATACATTCAGGGCGAATAATAAATGTTTGACTTGAAAATATTCAATTATCATGAGATTTAATCATTTAGTTTACCATTATAAGCATTTAACTATGGAAAAAATGTGTTTAATAATATATTGAAATCAGAACAATAACTCTGATTTTTTTTAAAAAAATTATGATTTTTTAATATTTCTTTTGTTAAAATGAATATAATATTTGAAATTTTACTAAAAACTAAAGAAGAAAAGAAAAAAAAATTAAGTTAATTTTTTGCAGAATAAAAGCTAAATTATAAGAAAAAGAAAGATTTCGAGACGAAGGGAAACAGAAACAAAAATATTTCTAATCATCTTTACCACAAATCAACATAAGTAAATAAACAGTTATTGTGTACAACATATGCATGTATGTGGAGGTATGTATGTGTATGCATAGGGATAATTTTTTACATTTATATTTAGAAATAATGAAATTGAATCCGAAACGGAGCTCTAAAAAACATCAATATTCTTTCTATTACTTGTTAATACATTACAGATATATTGATTTCTATAAAAAGGCAAAGAAGTAACGATTTTAATCTAAACTTCGGTGAAAGTCAAAGAGGAAAGTTTAGTGCCTCAAAGCTTAATTCTCGATAATGGGAAACACGCTAACTGGTACTTAAATTCAAAAGTTGTGTGCCCTAAAACATTGTTGCCCATAAAATTGCCGTTCATTTTTCAGAAAATAGAGAAAATTCTTCACTTGAAATTGCTTGCCTATTTAGTTTAAACTTGGAAAACGCATTTAGTTAAATTAAAAATAGCATTAACGCATCTAACAATTGTTATATCAGAAAAAAATAAGTATTTTCAAAATATTTATTAGGCACCTCATGAAATTTTAATTACTAAAAATATTTAGTTCAGTACCTTGTACACACAAACATTTCAAAAAAAGAAATATAAAATATTAATTTATAATATTTGTAAATATAAACATGATCAAATCTTTACAAATAGTGCAATAACTTTTTTCTTGAAATTAATTACTTCTTTTATCAAAATCTCTTCATTAAAAATAGGATGATTTATTGTAAAAATTTACGACACGAAGCAAAATTAATTATTAGCATATATTAAATTTATAGCAGAAAAATACTATATATATGGTTATTATCTGTTTGTAGGCCTTTAGAATCGGATTAGAAAAGAATAAAAATTAACTGCGTCTAAAGGCAAATAAATTTAATTGATCTAAATTGAAAAATACGCCGAATGGATTTTAGTAAAAAGTTTAATAAGATTCTTATGTGGTTAAAAACCATTGAATAAACCAAGTGCAGGTATGAGAACTGAGCAATAGAAATTAATTTAATAGTCTCACTATATGACGCACGTAAATATTAACGAATTATTTAATATTCTTCATATATAGAATAAAATTAATATTTGTACTCAGAATATGTATTGGAAATTGTTATACAAATGTTTAAAAACTTCACTTTTTAAAACCAACACTTTACTTTTAAAATCCCAGATTCTAATATAGCATAGCATAAAAAAAGAAATAAATAACTTATAATAAAACTTTAATATTTCGTTGCTGCTTAGGTAAATCCAATAATTAAAAAAATTATAAAATGTAAGGGGGGGGAGAAAATGTTTTCTTGAGTGTATATATTGACATTCGGGAAACCGATGTTTTTTTGTGTTAGATTTTATGTTTACTTACAATTAGTTGACCAAATTAATATATTGCACCTGAAGCGAGTGAAGATATTCTCATTATTCATAGGATTTGACAGGATGAAATGAATGATGTATTCTTAATTAAGATATGGTAGTCTCACAATCTAAGTGTTTTGTTTACTCGAACAACATGCATAACACTTCAGATATTCTAATCTCAGTGAAAAGTTGTATAATGATGAAGATAAAATCCCAAACATATATCTTTTCCATATAAAGACAGGTGTTGACACAAATTTAGGAATATGAAAATCTACCATGCTGGAGACAATGTAATATTTAAACTCCTGAATCATAAAATAAAATATTTAATTACACCTTTATTTTATTTAAATACTGATATTCACTAAAGTTCTAAAACATTTCTGAAAAAATCTAATAAATTATTGTTAATTTCAAATACTAATCGTTTAGAATGTAATAAGTTTAGGTAGATTGTTATCCTTGATGTTATCGAATATATATAGATGGTATTAAGATCTTCACCTAGAATAACACAAGATTAATTTTCAGGAAAACTCAAAGCTATACACTGTTTCAGCAAACAATCCTTGAAATACATCCAATTACTTCCTTCACCTATGATATCGTTGGCATTCTACCTGACCTTTACACCTCAGAAACAATTGGATTTAGTTAGATTAGATTCCTTTCTTAAAGGAAGACAAACCGAGAAGAGGGATTTAAAACATAAGCACTTCTATCCCTTAAGATACTATTTGAAAATTAATTCACTATTCATTTTTCTGGTTGTACAATTACACTTCACTAAAGGAGCCCGACTTCCTGATTATTGATTATTGTATTTGTTAAATTAAAGTTCCACTTCAGCATTTTTTAAATAACATTTTAAAATATATTACGGCTTTGGGTACAGATTTATGTTGCATTTTATCCAATATTTTATAATGTTGAATTTTAGGTCAAGTAGTATGTATGTATAGATAGCAAAACTCGAATATTAACATTATATAAAATATACTTTTCATAAAGTTATTATATATTTATTAATTTATTTTTATGATTCTTTTCATTACTTATAAATATACAATTATGAGAATTCTACCTTCTGCATCCAAAATAACAATATATTTAATAGAAAAAGTCAATGATATCCCATTTCTAAAAATAAATGATATCCCATAAGAATTTCAAATTTTAAAGTTTT